>LPNX011158230.1:19123-31623 GCA_001517045.1 Pseudotsuga menziesii
AAGGAGTTAGAATATGATCCACATATCAATGTCAATGTATTGACGAAGACTATCTTCCTATGATGGGTTTATTTTCCAATTATTGGCATAATACCCTTAAATTCTTCAATTTTTTCAGGACACCAAAGATTCCACACATAAAGGTGCCAAAGACCATGTTACCTTATGAATAAGTTCCAAGGTCAAAGGATTCAATGGACATCATCAAAATAATGACGGATTCAATGGTTTTCACATCCACATACTTAACGTCAACAGGATGGAGGTCTCCACCATATACTCATCATATCAGGGGTATTAAGGACCCCAAAACCACCAAGGTATGGGGGTTCCTAGAATTCTCCTAAGGTACCATGACCTCATTAAAAACACAAATGACCACATAATGGGTCATTTGGACTCTTGGAAGTTCTACACTTCTTCAACCCACCATTCTAGGGTACTAGAGCATAGGTTGTGGTACTCGGGAATCCAAAGAAGGAACTCGGGAACCATAGAAACAACTTAGAGGAACTTAAATGCTCTAAAGGGTGTACATGGATTTTAGCATTGTCCCAAGGGTTTAAATGGATTCATACTTGAGCTTGGATAAGGTCAAAAGGTCTCCTTTGACATTGACAGAGTTCTAACCCTAAAGGGATCATCAAGGGGCACCAAGACACACCAACACACACTTGCTGGAATCAATGACAATTTAGTCAACAATATCCCCCTATGCCATTGATGACAACTTCAAATATCCCCATTAGAAAGAGATTCATTTGTTCAAAAATCTCCCCCTTTGATAAATCTTCCTTTACCTTCCTTGTTCAAAATTTTCTCCTTCTTTGGCATCAATGGAAAAGAGTACTCCTTGTAGTATTACTGCTCCCCCTGTCATGCTGATGTGTTGTTGAATATGGATCAATTCAATTAGGAGCCTAGTATGACTCCCAATTTTTCTCATAGGTACTCAAAAGTCTCTCTTGGGATAGGCTTCATAAATATGTTTATCATCTGTTCTTTTGTCCCAATATATTCGAACTTGATATTCTTTTTTGTGACTTGTTCCCGAAGGAAGTGAAACTTGATAGGAATGAGCTCAGTATTGGAATGCATGACTGGATTCTTGGAGATACTGTTGTTAGTCGTATTGTCACATATAATTGGAATGGGCTCATCCCTTGTCACATCTATGTCTTGCATGGTTTGCTTCATAAAATGAATCTGAGTACAACAAGTTGTTGTTGCTATATATTCTGCTTCAGCAGTTGATAAAGACACTGAAGAATGTTTTTTTCTCAACCAAGATACTAGACAATTGCCTAGAAATAATGTTGTTCCATTGGTGCTTCTTCAGTCGTCAACACATCCTTCCCAATATGCATTTGAATAAGTTATCAATGTTAGCTAATTTTCTTTTGGATACCAAAGTCAAAAGTCCATAGTCACATTAAGATATTTGAAGATCCTTTGAACTGCTATAATGTGAGTTTCTTTTGGAGCATCTTGGAATATTGCAAGTTGTCCAACGACCTGCATCACATCTGGTCTTGAGGTTGTTACATAGGGTCAATGCAAGAAGACAAGGGACCTTTTAGATGCAATCCTATTTTTCAAAAACACGATCACGTTACCAAAAAATGCAGTGTGTTTAGATGCTACATTGTACTTGCTATGGATCAACCCGAGCCTAAAATGCCATGGGACATGTAGGATAGGAAACCATATCGTGTACATGTTATATAACTACAAAATGCGCTCGCGATCTATAGTTATAAAACACATACGCGATTTGGAAAACAAAAAATAATTTATATACACAGGCCCAAAACCTGTGGCCTATTTTACCTATCAGGAATGGGAAAACTGAGGCCAATTGGAGCATTTTGGAGCAAGTTAAGTGCTTGGGATTGTTGGAGGAGTTGATTTAGTTGGAGGGGAGGAGATTCCACTGGTGAATTGTCATCCAACAAGGTAATTCAATCACCCAAAGCATTCTTTTTTTGTCAATTTTTAACCTATAATTGTGTTTTTTAATAGAATAATCAACCCAACAAATCCCAAGCTAATGTTTGATGGATTCAAACTAAAAGAGGATATAAGAATAAAAAACATCATGTCTAACAGATATTCAATGTTCCAAAAGGCTAGAAATATATAAAACAAACACAAGTATAAAGTGTGTGTGGAAGGAGGCTAAAATTATAAGCCAAGGGTTTTAACAATTAAAAAAACAATATATATCTACATTCAAATTAAAGACAAAGAAAGATAGAAAGCCCACGTCATAATGAGATTGAGAGGCATAAACAAAAAGGGACAAAAATACTATAGGAGAGACACAAAATTTCTACTGAGTGGGGTTCTAAACAACACATATCTTATAATTCTCCACAATATGCAAGAGAGAGTAATGGACAAGCTAGCTTATGTTCCAATTACAATAGAAGCCCTAGATATTACACACCAATTGGTAGAACTAACATAAAAATACGGTATAAGGCACAAGGTGTAAGAAACCCATGTTAGCAAACACAAGAACATGAATTCTGCTTCTTTTATCCTATAAACATAATAAATAAAATTAGAGACATGTGAGACCCTAGGTCTCCCTAAGATCCCTAGATCTAGAAAAGACATAAATGAATTTACTCAAATAGTCTATGCCCCTGCATCACTAGGTTTATCAACCATTTTTTAAAATAGCAAAAACAATGGGTAATATATTTCTACATGTCGAGTCTCTACGCTCATCTACAACCAATTGTAGTCCAATCCACAAATTCTCCATTTTCCATGTAACTTTTGGTTGGTTTCCATGGTTATACAACAATGGAAATGGTGAACACCCATGAACTACCTAGAGTGCGTCGTGAGAGTGTTCCCAACCATGATTGAGTCAATTATATTTAGAGGATATGGTGGCAGCCTTGTATCACCCCTTTTTTTGCCTCACATGTCCTAATAGTCCCTTGCCCCTTTCTTTTACATATCCAAGGGACGTAAAGGCCAAAACATGTCAAAATAGCACTCCTAAATTCAAAGAAGTTTAAACCCAAGTGTGCATGGAAAAGTCACCAATGAGGGTGAAGAAGTGCCTTAACTTCTAGAAAGAAGTTGACCGAAACTCACTATTTAATTGTTAAATGTTTAATTTTAAGTTTTAAATGTATGGAAGTGAATGCCATTAAATTGCTTGTAACTTGAGTTTTCCTTAATTTACATTTTCAATTTTGAAGAGATGTCATTATATACCATGTATACGTTTCTAATGATTTCCTTATTGATTTTTTTGTTGCAGTTGTGGCTATGGAAACCAATGCTGAAATATTGATTGAGCTTGCCCAGTTGAGAGGTCTCAGTACTGCTTTTAGTGGTGGTGATAGGATTCAACGTTCACTTGCATCCACTTTGGATGCAATTTTTGAGACTATTACATTGTCAAGCAACATACTATATGATATTACATCATATAGAGAAAGAAAAAGACAAGAGTATGCTGATGGGATTAGCTACAGTGTAATAAAAAAGTTGAAAATTAACAAAGAGCATATATTTCCATTGTTTAGGGACCCTCACATGGGGAAATCCCAAATGCAAATAGGCCACATATCTCTATCGAGTGGTGCACATATCAACCATTTGTTGATAACTGGATGGATAGATGGTATATAGTTTTTTATATGCCACCACACAACAACAGGGAAATCCCCTTGTATTTCCTTCGGAAGATGTATGCAGAGTTCGTGTTGGGTAAACACGTAAACTATTTTGATATATTGGCATTTCAGGGGACCGGTGGGGGGATGCCCCAAAATCGACCCAATGCCAGGCTTCGAGATGTTGATCGCCCTATCCTTGCACCTCGCAAGCAGTTTCCTGGGCCAGATGTCCCACATGTACATTGTCTTATTCCATAGACACGTGATGCATTTTTGAGTTTGGCACGGGCCGTTGTTCGCCATAGCACTATGGTTCAACATATGGGTGAGGAAGGGACATCTGTCCCTGGTGTGGTACATACACCAAGTCGTCATGGTGCATGACCATCTTCTAGTGCAGTACCACCCACTGGTGTAGTACCCCCATCTACTGCAGGACCATCTACTAGTGCAAAACCATCAGCACATTCCCAGCCTAATTTTGAGCCTCATGAGTGCACATCCTGTGGTCGTCCGTGCTATGGTCATTCGTTAGATGTTGTCTTCAGTGGGTTTTTTAGTGATGTATGTATATGGTTAATTGTAATAAATTCTTCATTTATTTTCCTCTTTGTACACATATGTAAAGTTTGAGCTAATATAATAATTTTGTGAACTTGCAATTGATGCTTTATGCCGGCAGCGACGCCCCATAGTTTCATGTTCCACACTATACAGAGAGGCATGGCATTCCATCCACTAATCCCTTGGTTGGTGGAGAGATTCCTGTAGCACCCATTGTCGTATCTCACACTGAGGTAAACATTTTAAAATTTCAGTTTTTTAATACTTGTTAATTTGTTAATTTCCACATACTGTACATGTTAGTTCACTAATGTTATCTACGGTCTAATATTTACAATTATTAAACTTGCAGATGCCAGATCCTTCACTGGGGAAAGCAATGACTAAGGTAGGATCCATGGTTGTATTGACCGAGGAAATATTTAGGCATGACATTCCATCCACTAATCCCTTGGTTGGTGGAGAGATTCATATAGCACCCATTGTGGTATCTCACACCGAGGTAAACATTTTAAAAATGTCAATTTTTTAATACTTATTAATTTGTTAATTTCCACACATTGTACATGTTAGTTCACTAATGCTATCTACAGTCTAATATTTATAATTATTAAACTAGTAGATGCCAGATCCTTCATGGGGGAAAGCAGTGATGGAGGTAAACATTTTAAACATTTAAAAAATGTCATTTTTTAAATACATGTATGTTCATTGAATCATGCATGTCTAACTACATGAACTCTTGTTGACAATAGGCACCAACCGAAACACCTGGACCATTTCCTGGAGTTGTATCTCCTCATAGGCCATATGTGAACAAGGGTCAAGTGTATATGAGATGGCCTACTCCTAGAAAGAGATACTGATACCATGGTAATTTGTATATCCTTCAATGATATTTCCTTGGTTAACTTGAAATCCAGTGCATAAAATGTTTGTTAATGTTTGATTTGCATGTTTACTGCATCATGAGCCAGAGTTTACTATTGAAAACCTTGCAGGGATGGTTGATGCAGCAGTCAGTGCTGCATCTACAATGGCAACAGGTTACACATAGGTACAACTATTTCAACATGATCGTTACATAGTTTATTATTTCTGGCGTATGTTTATTCATGCATGTCTAACTATTTCAACATTTGGTGATTGTTGCCACCAGCAGCAAGAGTTATTGATGCAACAGTCAATGTGGTATCTGCAATAACAACAAGCCACACAGAGGTACAACTATTTGAACATGATATAGACATAGTGTGTTATTGTTGTCTATTGTTTATTCATGCACATTTCTAACTATTTCAATATTTGGTGATTGTAGCCACCACCACCACCACCAGTTCTTGCCCCCTTTGGTTCGACCATGGATGCGACCATCCTTCATGTTCAACAAACAGCTCCATCTACTACACAAGAAACACAATCCCCTTTGTCACAGTCTCTCACTAAGGTGAGATGTCCATTAATGAACAATTGTTTCATGCAATGTCCATTAACATTTTGATAATTTTTGAGTTAATTTAGATATGGTATTTTATTGAGCTAATGTATTAGTACATAGTTAGTTGAATTTAACAATTTATATTTAATTTGCAGGATCCAGAGATGCACACTGGTCCTATAGTTGTTCCTACAGGATCAACTTCGAGAAAGAACAAGAGGAATCTTGAGTTTTGATGTGTCTTATGGGATATGTACATTTCGATGCATGTACATGTGGCTTGGATAGTTTTGGATACATGTACTTTTGGAGACATGTACATTGACATTTCACTTACATGTACATGTGGCTTGGATAGTCTTGGATAGTTGTGGAGACACATGTACTTCTGGTTACTTTTGGATATATATGTACTTTTGGAGACATGTACATTGACATTTCAGTTATAAATGAATGATACATTTCACTTTGAATTTGTTCTTTGGTTTCCACATGTTCTTGTGTCAATCTATTGTATTGATTTGTGAGGATTATCCATTACTTATGAATACACTATGTCAAAAGAAAAAACTATTATATTTAAAGGTTTCAATGATCTCAATACATGCACACTAAAGTCAAAGTTCTTGCTCGTGTAATTTAATAAATATAAGTGCAATACAATGTATTTCAAGGTTTCAATGAACTCACTACTTGCACACCAATTGGATATATCTAATTAAAAATTGTGAGTTTGGATTCATTAAATTACAAGTTAAGTCAATGCTCAAGTGTAATTTAATAAAACTAAGTGCAATACATGCTTCACATTTCATCAACAACCAACAACACTATTCAACAAACCTCATGCACCCAATGACTAATCACTCAGAATTAAAGGAACTACAATAGAATCCAAAGACTGAGAACCAACTTTGTGAATCAACATGATTTGAAGCATAATTCCACTGGATTTGAAAAAGTTCAGTTCGAAATTAGATTGATTCTAAATTGAGTTGTGACAGTAAGATAAGATTAGGGTTAGGATTAGGGTTTCCTTGGTAGGGTTATGGTTATGGGCCATGCATGTTAAACAATAAACCCTAGTTAGGGATAGGGTTTTCCAAGTTTGGCCTTCGTTGGCATGAAATGCATTGTCCATCTTTGGCCCTCATTGGTGTGACTGCATTGTCCCTACTGAGCGAAACCCTAGCTTCAGAAACCATCGTATATGGAGGTCACCGAGAAATGGACAAGAGGGAGAGGCCCCCCCTAGCTAAAATCCCATGTCACGAATCCAACGAAATTGACAGTTCATCGATTGGAATCCCGAGCATCGATCTATGGCAAGTTGCAGGTCACCTCCAGATACCATTCAGGGACACCTGGTTGACTTGTGCCAAGTCCACAAAAAAACTCACGGAGCCGCAATTTTGAATTTCTTCAAATCCTGCTAGCGTGTTTGGCCATGGGAAATATGGCAATGCCAACTGCATCCCCACCATCCATGGCTTTCCAGCTTTGGCCCTTGTTGGTGTGACTGCATTGTCCCCTACTGAGCGAAACCCTAGCTTCAAAAACCACCGTAGACGGAGGTCATCGGGCAATGGACAAGAGGGAGAGGCCCCCCTGCTAAAATCCCATGTCATGAATCCAACAGAATCAATGGTTCTTCGATCAAAGGCCCTAGCATTGATCTATGGAGAGTTGTAGGTCACCTCCAGATACCGTTTAGGGACACCTGGTGGACTTGGGCCCAGTGCGCAAAAAACCTCACGGAGCGGAAATTTTGAATTCTGTCAACTCCTGCTAGCATGTTTAGGCATGGGAAATATGGCAATGCCAACCGCATCCCCACCATCTGTGGCTTTCTATCTTTGGCCCTCGTTGGTGTGACTGCATTGTCACCTACTGATCAAAACCCTAGCTTCAGAAACCACCATAGATGGAGGTCATCGGGAAATGGACAGGAGGGAGAGCCCCCCCCTAACTAAAATCCCATGTCACGAATCCAACAGAATCGACGGTTCATCAATCGGAGACCTGAGCATTTATCTATGGCGAGTTGCAGGTCACCTCTAGATACCATTCAGGGACACCTTATGGACTTGGGCCCGGTGCACAAAAAACCTCACGGAGCTGCAATTTTGAATTTCGTCAAATCCTGCTAGTGTGTTGGCACATGGGAAATATGGAAACACCAACCACATCCACACCATCTGTGGCTTTCCAACTTTGGCCCTCATTGGCGTGACTGTATTTTCCCCTACTGATCGAAACCCTAGCTTCAGAAACCACCGTAGACGGAGGTCATTGAGCATTGGACAGGAGGGAGAGCCCCACCCTAGCTAAAATCCCACGTCACGAATCCAACAGAATCAATGGTTCGTCGATTGAAGGCCCGAGCATCGATCTATGGTGAGTTGCAGGTCACCACCATGTACCATTCAGGGACACCTGGTGGACTTGGGCCTAGTGCGCAAAAAACGTCACGGAGAAGAAATTTTGAATTCCATCAACTCCTGCTAGCGTGTTTGGGCATGGGAAATATGGAAATGCCAACCACATCCCCACCATCCATGGCTTTCCATATTTGGCCCTCATTGGCGTGACTGCATTGTCCCCTACTGAGCAAAACCCTAGCTTCAGAAACCACCATGGACGAAGGTCATTGGGCAATGGATAGGAGGTAGAGGCCCCCCCCTAGCTAAAATCCCATGTCACGAATCTAACGGAATCGACGGTTTGTTGATCGGGGGCTCAAGCATCGATCTATGGTGAGTTGCAAGTCACCTCCAGATACTGTTCAGGGACACCTGGTGGACTTGGGCCGAGTGCGCAAAAAACCTTACAAAGCGGAAATTTTGAATTTTGTCAACTCCTGCTATCGTGTTTGGGCATGGGAAATATGGAAACGCCAACCGCATCCCCACCATCCATGGCTTTCCATCTTTTGCCCTCGTTGGCGTGATTGCATTGTCCCCTACTTAGCAAAACCCTAGCTTCAAAAACCACCGTAGATGGAGGTCATTGGGCAATGGACAGGATGGAGAGGCCCCCCCTATCTAAAATCCCACATCATGAATCCAATGAAATCTACGATTCATCGATCAAAGGACCAATAATCGATCTATGGCGAGTTGCAGGTCACCTCCAGATACCGTTTAGGGACACCTGGTGGACTTGGGCCCAGTGCGCAAAAAAACTCATGGAGCGGAAATTTTAAATTTCGTCAACTCCTGCTAGTGTGTTTGGGCATGGGAAATATGGCAACACCAACTACATCCCCACCATATGTGGCTTTCTAGCTTTGGCCCTCATTGGCGTGACTGTATTGTCCCCTACTGAGCGAAACCCTAGCTTCATAAACCACTGTAGACGAAGGTCATCGGGAAATGGACAGGAGGGAGAGGCCCCCCTAGCTAAAATCCCATGTCACGAATCTAACGGAATCAACTCTTCATTGATCGAAGGCTCGAGCATCGATCTATGGTGAGTTGCAGGTCACCTCTAGATACCGTTTAGGGAAACCTGGTGGACTTGGGCGCGGTGCACAAAAAACCTCACGGAGCAGCAATTTTGAATTCCATCAACTCCTGCTAGTGTGTTTGGGCATGGGAAATATGGCAATGCCAACTGCATCCCCACCATCCGTGGCTTTCTAGATTTGGCCCTCGTTGGCATGACTACATTGTCCCATACTGAGCGAAACCCTAGCTTCAGAAACCACCGTAGATGGAGGTCATCGGGCAATGGATAGGAGGGAGATGCCCCCCTAGCTAAAATCCCATGTCATGAATCCAACAGAATCAACGGTTCGTTGATCGGAGGCCCGAGCATCGATCTATGGCGAGTTGCAAGTCACCTCAAGATACCGTTCAGAGACACCTGGTGGACTTGGGCTCAGTGCACAAAAAACCTCATGGAGCCACAATTTTGAATTCTGTCAACTCCTGCTAGTGTGTTTGGGTATGGGAAATATGGCAACGCCAACCACATCCCAATCATTTGTGGCTTTCTGTGAATCAATGAATTAATGTTACTTTTGAGTTGTCGAGTTGTCATTGCTAGTATGTTGTTTTGTTTCAAGATTTTTATAATACATGATCAATGAGAAACATGAGGAAATGAGTTTATTGTTATCTTTTAATTGGAAATTAAACTCCTTAATAAAATCATATCTTTTAATTGAAAATTAAAATATCACAATTTCAAGTACACCAATGACCCAACATGTCAGCCTCCCAAAATTTTCTATTATGCATATGAAACATTAACCTTTCGAAAGCATTAGAGGTTCCAAATTTTGTTTGTTTATTAAGTTTATGACTTAATATCTTCACATGCATGATGTTTACCTACTTCACATGCATAATGTTAGCGCATGTTACTTTTGAATACTTCATATGCATAATGTTGAAGCATGTTACTTTTGAGTTGTTTGTGTCAATATTAGTAGGTTATTTTCTTCCACTTTCAATGTTCAAAAAAACATAATCAACTAAAAACAAAGTTAAATAAATCTCTTATTATCTTTTTTTATCTTTTAAGTAGAAATTAAACTTCTCAATAAATAAAAATGAGATGAAATTCCAACACTGCTAGGCACTACCCCTTTGGCAATGGACATGCGGGTATAAGAGGTGAGTTGTCAAGAAGGAAATTATACAAGCCTTAAAACACAAGTTTATCGTTGCGGCATCTTGTTTCCATCATCCTAGTTGTATATATCGGCTGAAAACATTGACAGTATTACCTAGTTAAAAAATCAAGGTTTTAGTCCTGTAAGAGAGCCTACAAAGAACTTTGATAGGTATGACCTACAGAGGTACATGTATGTATTCTAATGTTATGTATATCATGTGAATGAGATCTTGAAATGTTCATATGATTGATATATATGGTTTATTGATCATATGTAAAATTTGGCATATTCATTAACTTGACATACCAGAGAACGTTTGGCATATTTATAAACAACATTATGGAAAATTTTGCATATCAAGAACACAAAATTGACATATTCATAAGAAACATACATGTGGAAATTAAAATTATGATACATACCTCGTCATGCTAGATCCCACTTATTATCATACAACCAAGCCCTTCGGATCATCTATTATAATGATGGTCTCCATTAGTCTCTCGTGCTCTGTATCCAGTAAGAAGTAGCATACCTTCGATGAATTTCGGCTAGGCATTGTTCGTACCTGGAGGTTTGTACCAATGATCAAGTTGGTAAAGTGATACACACTTGCACCTGGTTTGTAATCCTTGTAAACATATCCACCCTTCTTTCTTGTATTGTTGTCATGTGTAAGGTATTCACCTTTAACAACCATAGACCCAATGGGGAAGTTGTTGATTTCATCATCAGTCATGGACATAAGGAGGGTTTCCTTTCCCTCTATACAACGTGCCAACCAGTAATCACCACCCCATTCACTATCTTTTGAGGAAACCAATATGTATATGTGTCCCGCATAGTATGATTGTAGGTATATGATCAAATATTTTCCGTGTGATACAAGGCCATTAATGTGAGTTTCAAGACTAAGTAAATTTAACAAAAAAATGTTAAGGAACTGCATCATACCAGGTTGTACAAGGTCTGATACATGATCAAAATCTATAGAAATAGACGATTGGTCTTCTTCCAATGGATTTAACTCAATGATTTCACGCTGATCAAGTGGAAGTGATATGCGATCCCATCCATCAACCCAATCCAATGATTCACACACATGCCAGTCACCATGACAACAAGGCGGGAAAAAACAAGCGAGTTTTCTGGTCCAAATTTCAAATACTGGGTTATCAGAACTTCGAACCAAATGAAAGCCATGAGTCCCAGGAATAGTCTTGCATTCCCATGCATGTGAACGATCTATGTCTACCACCTCCCAAAAAAATCTCCCCGCATGTCTCTTTCTTGTGGATTCTACTCGCATAGCCGATTCCTCTCCCATTACTGACGTGCACCACCTGACTATAGATTGAGCATTTTGAATAGTAGATATTGTAGATAATTTCAATTCCTCTCTTCATAGGGCTATTTTGACACATGCTCCAGCTCCATAATGCTCTCCTTTACCATGCCCAGTCTCAAAATAGTTCCACATATGTGGAACTTTGTAGTTTTTATGCAATGAACACAACCATTGAAATATGCATGCATTTTTTAACTGACTAGCACATCCATCAAACCAAATCTAGGGTCGATCCATCTGTATGTTCCTGCCCTTCAAATGATCATAGAACATGATGTAGCAATGACGTACATAGTGGAAGTCATGGCAGCTATCATCACTTATGTAGAAGTGATATTCCTTTAGAATTTCACTTTGCTCTTCACTGCTATTTGGGCCATGCCTATATGTGATATGCACCGTCAAGGAAACCTGCTCAGAGTGATAATACTAAATTTGGATCTCATTTTGACGTTGCAGAGTGTAGTTATCGACAAAATCAACAACTGAAAGTATAGTACCACGAGGAAATGTATCTCTGCATATTCTAAACTTCTCATCCTGCCATCGTGCCAAGTGGACATGTTGAACATATTGACGTGTCTTTTCAATAAATTCCTTCACGAAGACACTAACTTGTACATGTTGACACCAAAATGATCTCAATATCAGGTTTTTTTGTAAGTAAGGAATGAAATGCAACTGTTCACACATAAATTTATAGATAAATGCATGTACCTGAGATGGCACCAATTGTATTTTTTTTCTTTCTTTCCTTGGGACTATTTCATAGCTGATATATCTGAAACTTTTCATGTCTGTAACCACATTCCCCAATTCATTGTCTCCAGTATTGTGCATACATTGGCTCAATAATGCCATTCCAGCACAGTTGGAGCAAGT
>LPNX011158230.1:37989-69843 GCA_001517045.1 Pseudotsuga menziesii
ATGATAATGATGATGATGATGATGATGATGATGAAGATGAAGATGATGATGATGAAGATGATGATAATGATGATGATGATGATGAAGATGAACATGATGAAGAAGATGATGATGATCATGGCGATGTTGATGATGATGATTGATGATCAATGATTGATGATCAATGATCATTGTGATGATGATGATGATGATGATGATAATGATGAAGATGATGAAGATGATGATCAGGTTGATGATGATGATGAAGATGATGATCATGTTGATAATGATGATGAAGATGATGACAACAATGGCGATGATGATGATGATGATGAATGATGAAAATGATGTTAAGTAAAATGATGTTAACTACAATGCTATTTTGATTTTACAAAATGCACACGCATTTTGTTTATATAGAACACACACGCGTTTTATTTATACAAAACATGCACACGTTTTGTTTTACTAAATCGCACTCGTGTATTGTTTAAATTCAAAAATTTATTCTCTCCAAATGATAAAGTCGAGCCTCCACCCATGATTTCATGGAATTCCTATGCCTATGTGTCTGTTTTGTACTTTGCTTCGGATTCAACATGTCTATGCCTTGGAGTATGATAAACCATGGCTAATTCAACATTATATCCAAATTTTCAATATGCTCGTGTTTAGCGGTTCGTCTGATTATGCTGCACACCTCCATTTTTTATGAGATTTTAGAAACAAATATGGTTTTTTTTGCAAATTCTAAATATGTAAATTTTAACAAGAATACATAATTTTTTCTATTTTTTTCTTATTTATCTTCTGTCATCACTCCTCAACTCAAAAAACACACCGGTAGTGTTTCGTCCATATCTCTTTCATTTCTCAACCATTTAAAAAAAAATTGTATGGTGCACTACAGAACACCAACCTCTACATGCTATAAAAAATCCATTTCCAAATAATTGCATTAAGACATTCAAACACTGCACCCACGATTAACGTACCATTTTCGAGGTTTGATCTCTTAGATAATTAAAAACAAATTTAAAAATATTATTTTTGTTATTGGAAAAATAGTCGTGCACTAGTCCTATATGTTCTCTATATGTATATCGGTTTTCGTAAGTTTATTCTATCATTTAGACACTCAGATGCTGCACCCACAAAAACATATACCTTATAATTTGTCCCAAAAAAAAAGTGCCTTTTAAAAAATATCTAACTTTAGATAGTTAATAGCATTTTCAATAGAAAAAATATATATATTTGGAAAGTTCATTCAATTTCCTACATTTCTTGTTTTTTAATGATCGCAAGATTCATTGTGTAAGTGTCTCAAAATATCCATGCAAGTTCATGGATGTCTGTTTTTTCAGTTTTGTATTGCATCTAACGCGCCAAAAGAGACCCTCAACTTCTTGCACACACCCAGCAGACTACCAATCATTGATCTATAGAGCCTTTAATCAACTTTTTTTAGATTCATCTTCCTTACTGGGTTTACAACTGGTTATCATAAGAGTACTCACAGGTTTACAATCTTCCATCTAGAATTTCTTTAACATTTCCTTGATGTATTTCGTCTAAGCAAAAAAAATTCCTTCTGTTCATTGAGATATCTGAATACCCAAGAAGAAGTTTAATTCACTGAGCAATGACATTTCAAACTCTTTCTGCATGTCCTTAGCAAATTGTTGACTCAATGAATCATCATCACTTCTAAAGATGATGTCATCAACATATTCTTCAATGATGAGTATGATGTCGTCATCCTGTTTGATGTACAAATTTCTATCTGCACTTCCTCTCTTAAAGTCTTGCTATTGCAAGTATCTATCCAATCCGGAGTACTAAGCTCTAGGAGCTTTCTTTATCCCATATAAAGCCCTTTTGAGCATGCATACATAGTCCTTATTTTTTGAAAGTTGAAATCCTTCCGGTTGTTCGATGTAAACTTATTCTTCTGATTCCCCATTTAGAAAAGCTAATTTTTTGTCCATATGATAGACTTTGATGTCTTTGGAGCAAGCATAAGCCCATATCTTTTTGATAGCTTCCATTCTGGCTATTGTTGCAAATGTTTCTTCAAAGTCTATTCCTTCGATTTGAGCATAGCCTTAACAAAGAAATCGAGCCTTGTTTTTTTATCACCTGTCCATCTTTATTCATTTTGTTTCTGAAAACTCACTTTGTGCTGATCACATTCTTGTTGCTTGATCTAGGAACAAGATTCCATGTTTCATTCTTCTCAATTTGATCTAATTCTTCTTCCATTGCTTTGACCCAATGCTCATATGTATTGGCCTCTGCAAATGTTCCTAGTTCAATTGTAGACAATAGAGAGAAGTGTACCTGCTCATTTCTTCTGAATAGTCTTCTTCTACTTCCTATTTTGGCATCCTCACCAATAATTAGATCTAATAGATGATTCTTCTGACACATGTTCTTAGGTATATCTTGATGTTTATGTTCTTCTTGTTCCACGGTTGGTTGATTCTTTTCTTCATCTTCCGAGATTTGTTCTTCATCTACCTGTTCTTCCATTTTAATTTTATTCGTTTCTTTCTGATTGGAAACTTCCTCTTCTTCATTGTGTGATTCTTTTGAGTCTTCTCTGGATGATGTTAGTCTTCTCGCATCTATTTTCAAGTTGATTCTTTCGATCACCTTATCTAATCTCAAATTGTAGCATTTGTAAGTTGTCCTCTTGAATGAATATCCAACGAATATTCCATCGTCTACTCGAGAGGCAAATTTTCCAATATTCTTATCTTATTTTTTGATGTAGCACTTGCTTCTAAATATTCTGAAGTGTCATACATTTTCTACTCTTCCTGTCCATAGCTCGTCAGGAGTTTTTATCATTTTTACTTCTGAGTAATCCTATGTCCATGATGTGTTTTGTTGTATGAACCGCATGTCCCAAAATTTGTCATTTAGCTTGGATTCATTCAACATGGTTCAATCCATCTCCATTACTGATCTATTATTTCTTTCAGCAACTCCATTTTGCTGAGGTGTTTTGGCTACTGAAAATTGTCTCTTTATTCCATTCTCTTCACAGTATTTGTTGAATTCATTTGAACTAAATTCTTTAGCGTTGTCGGATATTAGGCACTTGATTTGTGATCCCGTTTCATTCTCGACTAGTTCCTTGAATGTTTTGAAACATCCAAAATATCCTGACTTACTATTGAGAAGACATACCCATGTCATCCTAGTAATAAGTAGCATGAAATATTTTTCACCATTTAGTCCTTTGCTCTTGGTTGGTCCACATAGGTTAGTGTGAACGAGCTCCAAAGGTTTTGTAGAAGAATGCTCTTTTGTCTTGAAATGTACTCTTGTTTGTTTTCCATGTTGACACTGTTCACATACAAAGTTAGCAGGATTTATAACTTCCAACATATTCTGAACTGCTTTGTTTTTGTAGATCTCATGTTACAGAATTCATAGTTGCTTCCATCAAATAAGGTTGTTCTAGTTTTTATTTGTTTAGCAAACTTTCCCATGATTCCTTCCAGCAGTTAGTCTGTTCTTAATAAACCTGCTCTAATACCAATTGTTGAAATACTGAGAGGGGGGTGAATTAGTATTTGCACAATTATAAAATTTTAATCAAGAGTAAGTTCCTAATCACCAATCATAGCATATCATAAATGTATACAAGAACAATGAGATGCATAGTAGACATTATTTTTGGATCAAAAGGTCTCCTTTAACATTGATAGACTTCTAACCCTAAAGGGATCCTTAAGGGGCACCAAGACACACCAAGACACACCAACATACACACGTAGGAATCAATGAAAAGTTAGTCAACAATTTTATCCTCAAGCATGTACCTGCAAGATATGTCAATGCTACATAGAACCCATAACATCTGTCAGTCATCATAAAGAAAACAACAAAACCTCAAGTAACTTTAATAATTTTCACATTGCTCTACAACATAAGTAATCATATCATATTAATAATAAGTATCATATAATGGAATCTATTTTACATTTCCAAAATACAAGGAAAAGAACAAATCAAGAGGCTCAAAAGAACTTTTCAATATGGAAATAATTGTTTATAATAAGCACTCTATGGATTAAGTCACACGAATTGCGTCAAATATTGATAAACCCAGTTTCTCTGAAGGAATTCCAAAGTCTAAAGACGAATTCATGCTTGGCGTTGACTGGGAAGATGAATTAATTAACGCTCTGGATGACTTGAACAAATCAAGGAAAAAAAATAAATTGTTGAAGGAACAACTTGAAGAAATGGTCAAGTAG
Source organism: Pseudotsuga menziesii (assembly GCA_001517045.1). Taxonomy (NCBI): domain Eukaryota; kingdom Viridiplantae; phylum Streptophyta; class Pinopsida; order Pinales; family Pinaceae; genus Pseudotsuga; species Pseudotsuga menziesii. Next base: position 42,243 of record LPNX011158230.1, read on the forward strand.
AGTGGAGATATGCATGAAGACTTGAGACAATTGAGAATTCAAGATGAAGAATTACAGTGCGCTAAAGAAAAAATCAAAGAATTAGAAGGAAGCTTGTATGTGCTTAAGGATTCCTGGAAGGAGTCAGAACAGATAAATGAACTATTAGAAAAATGCACCAAAAGAATCAGATGTCTCACAATAAAAAGTAGTCAGTGCAACTCAGGGAAAGGTTGAAGTGAGTATTGATGCAAAAACTACAAATAAGTTCAATAATAACGCGATCATCTTAGATGAAATTCTAAGCCGTCAACGATATCCAAAAGAAAAGACCAGTATTGGGTTTGGGAAAACTAGTAATGAATTATGAAACAAATAAGAACCCATTCTCAACCAATGGGGTGCTTTTAGCAAAAAACCTGAACTACGTGAAATAATTGGGAAATCTAGGTATGTGAATGCTTCCATACATAAGAACTTCATTAGATGTTGGAGATGCAATATTTTCAGACATATAGAAAAATATTGTTACACTGTAAAGTACTATGTGTGTGATAAGTATGGCCACAATCCTTGAATTACTTTTTGAAAGTATAGTAGCAAAGGAAACCTAGGTGGCACATGGTTGTTGAAAACTATTTAACTTCAAATCAAAGGAAAGATGTGTGCCAAATTTCTTTGGAAGGAAATTTCTCTCAGAAGCATACCAAAAGTCCACATAATTAAAATGATGATTAGACCATCAAGAGGATAGGGATAAGAAAAACATCTTAGAAACGTGATGAAAACAACAATTGCACAAAATCAACGGCAAGTGATTGTTGCTCACATGAATCCAAGAGGATTACACAAAATCCTTCAGTCTAAAAGAAGGTGAAATAAAAAAACTCGAGGCTTGATGAAGTAAGAGGACATTTCGTAATTTTATCTAAAGATATGTTATTTTATAGTTTAAAATGTTTCTTGTATTGTAAAAAAAATTAGCCATGCATAAGAAAGTATTGTACAAGTTTTGCACCCTATTTGCACAAAAGGAGTGAAGCTTTTGTATTATATTAAAAAATGATTACAAAACTTGGAGCTTCAAAGCTCTCATTACAATAGAGAAATTTTGTGAATTAAGGAAAAGATAAAAAAAAGCAACAAAACTAAAGAAGATAAAAGATGGATCATAGATGCATCTTGAGGTCAACTTTTTCAGAATGACCGAAAGATAGAGGTGGAAGATGCAAATCCAAGTCCATTGGAGTGGCCTCCTAGGATTTAGACAATGGTAATAGGGGAAGAAGATGCAATGTCAAAGTTTATGAATTGGTTTCAACCCCAAGATGATTTAGAAGATCAAATGTATGCTATTGTCATTGCTCCAGAATTTTTGATCTCCTTCTCTATTTGGATAGTGTCTTATAATTAGTCCAGTTGAAGCATGATTGTTTATACCACGGTAATAAATTTGACTCATCTACCTGATTATTATAGATTCCTATGTCCATTTGCAACCATCCAAGGCCCACATGCTAAGAGTGAACGACCGTGGGAAGGGTGTTAAGAGAATTATTCAGATGCTAAAAATAAGCCATTATGGTGAGAGATGTCTAGAGAATGGAGAATCATAACACAAATGATAAGATGAGATTGACATAGTATGAATCAGGATGGTGAACAAAATGAAAATTCCACCCAAGTTATAGAACTATGGAGAACCCCATCATGAACATGAACATAACTTGAAGGGACATTGAAGCTAGAGAATTTATGTCATGTACAATCCAAGGAAGATTGCATTGGATCAAAATTAAATGCATGGGATAAAAGGTGATTTTGAAGAATGACATTGGAATAAAGGATATGGTATGGACACACTAGGTGGACAACATATCGAGAACATCAAATTTTTTCATGCACACAAAAGGTTGAAAATACATGCAAAATTATTGAATCTGCAGTTCAAGACAAGACTACTTACTGGATGCATTTAATTGGATGTAGAAAACACAAATAACACAAAAATAAAGTGGTTCACTACAACCAGTGCAGAAACAAAAAGTGTCAGCAACTTTGAAATAGTGAGAACAAAGCGAACGGGAGTAAATAATGCAAATGGTCACTTTTCCATTGATGTCAAAGGGGGAGAGAAGCTAAAATAGGGAGAGTAGCTAAAAAAGGAAGAGAGGATGCAATAAGAAAAAGAAGATACCAATGATAGTGGGAGCATCGATAAAAGGAGTAATGAAAACAAAAGTGTGAACACAACTATTGAAAATAAAAATGGTCTAGGACACACATATTCAAGGGGAGTTTAAATATGAATACAATGAGGTGTTAACATTCAAGGAAGTGTTGACATCAATGAAAAAGTGAGATATTGTTGAATATATGTTGTAATTGATGTCAAAGGAATAAATATGTCAAGATATTAAAGTATCAAAAGACCGAATATGACAAAGGACAAAAGGTCAAAAGAATTAGATCAAATTGCTAATAGATCCCTGCCATAGCCAACTTGAAGAAATACATATGAAAGAATGAGGAGGTGACATAAAATAAATTATACCACCATGACATTGGCTGCAAATGTGCACATATGCATGCACATAGAATAATATTGTAAGCAACACAGATGCTCAAATATTTCTTGTGATACTCATGAATAAAGTAAAATAATATTATGTAATGTTCCGACAAGAAAGTTGGTAAGATGTGCACATTTCTATTTAGCAACTCAAGCAACAAACCAAAGTGTACAAAAGTCCCACAAAGGTGTTGGTAAATGTGCATCATAAACTACTATGATGATTTGTAAAGTGTGGCACACCAACGCATCCTAACTTGTAAAAGACATAATCTAATGGGACGTTCTCTAAAGTCAAAGGACTTCACCAAGTGGACACATATCTTCAGTCAAGATGATTATAAATAAGAAAGAGATGGATGAGGTGAAGTAACCTCATGAAAATGAAGATATGAAATAATTGCTTGACAAGATTTAGAATTTTTTGAGGTATCAATGGCTTGTTGATCACAAATGAATATTTTTTTGTAGCGGAGCCGCAGTGTGAGATGAACAAAACTAGATGAAATGATACATGTAGTTTGGATGTGTGAAGGTTATGCTCATTGAGGTTGTTAGGATTATTAATCCTCCCTTGTCCAAATTTGGTCATATGTCTAAATTGGGAGTCATGTCTAAATCGCGAGTCCATCCAGTCTATTTATAGTCATTAACACCATTGGGTTCACTTGACCTAATTGGGGCACATGTTTCAGTTACTAAAGTGTGGGGAACACTAATTGAGGCTCACTGCCACTTATTGCACTTGATTGCATAAGTTTAGGAGCCTCCTAGATCAATCCCTACAATTTAGGAAGCCACTGGGAGTGCCGAAACCAACCAAGGTTAGTTCACTTCAGTTAATGACTAGTCAAGTTAAGTTAGGAGTCAGTTACATTTAGTTCTAGTCCTCTACATTCAGTTAGCACTAGGTTTACTTGACTGAACACATGTGGGGCGCATTTCTCATCTACCACTGTCAGTTAACCTTAGTCAACACTAAATGTAACACCTTAGTTGTGTTTTAGAGCTCCGATGAACTCCGGTTATGGTTTAGACAAGGTCAGTTAACCATTGAGTCCTCCGATAGTGATTTAAACAAGGTCTTGGTTACCTACAGTCAAGTAGAGTCTAATCAATTCAAACTTCCTCATGTGGATTCGAATTGCTTGTGGCTATTAAAGCCATTGTACTTCATTGTAATTATCTATCTAATTACTCTTTGATTAATGAAAAGCATTCACAGCTGCAAGCCATTTTTGCACTGTTTCATTCTTCAATAACTGAGTAAATTGTGTGATCTATCATGTGAGTTGTGTGTTTGTCCACAGATCTATGTGCTCAATTTAATATGGTATCAGAGCCTTGGTGTACAAGGCACTTCTCCTCCTTAGATCTCCTACTGGATCATTTTTTGAGCAAAATTGCTCCTTCCGGCACTACACCAGAAGCGGAGAATTTACCAATTAATACCCCAAGCAAAGGAATTGTTGATCAAGCTTGCTTAATTAACTAAGCTGGGTGTGAAGAAAATTCCAAAAGTGCAGGCTATCCGACCTTACGGTGCCCTTTTTTTTTTTGCAAGTACAACTTCAAATGTTTTCATCAGTTCCTCTTCTCACCCTGTCCTCAAACTATTCAGAATGGAAGAAGGAGATGATTTCATCTCTGATGAGAAAAGGTCTTTGTCAGGTGTCTATTGGACTTGATAAAGAGTGTTTTAGTAAGATTGATTGGATAAATATAAGTGATGGAGCTTTTGGAACAATAGCAATGGGACTTTCTCATGGCTTGCACTACCTCATTAGATCTCTGGACTTTGAAGACCCAAGGGAATATATTGAAGACTCGAAGGAACTCTAGACAAGATTGGACAAAACCTTTGGAGTGATTGATGATGATCATAATAGCATTTTGGAGAGAATATCCAGCACCATAAGCACTCTTGATCCAAAAATATTAGCCTCCACTGATCTCTCTGATGAAGTTGTTCAAGATGAAGAAGAAGCAGAAACTTCTACACAGTCAATTCGAATTGAAGACAGTCTCCATGCAATGACTTCTTCTCCTGATGCTCTGGAAGTTCATGAGATCTTTGATATCTCATCTTCTCATATTGCTGAAATAGAAGAAGAAATTCAATTCTCTGATATTGAAGAAAAATTCTACTGCACTTCCATGCAAACATTCACCAGTGATTTTCCTTTAAATTCTGTGCAAAATTTACTAGTAATTGCTTCCGAAAGTGAAGAGAAATTTGATTTTTCTCCCTCTAATGTTGCTGCTGGTGTGAAAATATGTGATACCTTGGATATTTTGGAATAAATATCAGATTACCAGAGTGATCCATTCGCTCCCCATGATCTATATTTTCCAGCAAATTCCTGCAAGATTGCATGCACCAAAATTCAGAATTTTGAAGAAGAAGAAAGTTGTGCATCCACCGTCTCGGTTAACCATTTATTTGAATCTGATATTAACCTTATTGGATATAATATGATCTTATTTATATCTTATCTTATATTTCTTTGTTTAATATATCAAATTCATAATCTTTCAGTACCACTTGTAGCTATTCTCATCAACTATGTGAAGAAACAAGTACCACAAGTCTCCTACAAAGCTGCTGCTGGGGATTTGATTCCATTTCATAGTTTTGGATCTGTTTTGAACCTATTTAGATCTTATTTAATTTCTGATATGATATTATTTGGTTCATATTTTAAAATCCAAAATCCCTCAGTCATGCTTGTAGCTGCTCTCACCAATTCCGGTGTGAAAAATCAAGTACCGCACTTTCTCTTCAAAACTGCTGATGGGGATTTGGTGTTAGTTTCCTCATATGAGGTTGCTGATATTTTTTTATGTGCTTCATTATCTATTTCAAAATATATATCAGACTATGGAGCTCAAGCATTCGCTCTCAACAGTCCCATTGCTTCTTTACCATTTATCACATGCTCATCTGCTCACAGAACTAGTAAAGAGGAAGATTTTCTGCATCCTCCTGGACACCTGCTCCTAACACTTGGGGCTATTCTTACCACTCATGGTTTGCTGTTCATGGATGCAAAATATCAGTTTCTTGAGTGTTCCTCACATTCTCTGAATTCTCAAGAACCTTTTCTCACTTTTCAGTTGACTTCAGTTGCTCTACATGGGTCCAGTCTTCATCTGGCAGCTGTCTACATTTCTGATTTAGTTGAGCATATCATTCTTCTTCCAAAGAGGAATATTCCTCCATACATAATGATGGAGAGGTTCACATTCCAGGCCCCAGGATACCTGTGCATAGAAGAACCAGATTGATCCTGATTCTACCTGCTTAATTAGAGGGGGGGATTTTTTTCCCATGTGGTTTTTTCCCCAGCAGCATGTTTTTGAGCAATTACTTTACTTTACTTGATGTAATGGGTGACCTATGGTCTTAGTTACCAGGGCCCATAGTTTTTCCAAGTTAGCATTCAGGGGGGGTGTTAGGATTATTAATCCTCCCTTGTCCAAATTTGGTCATATGTCTAAATTGGGAGTCATGTCTAAATCGAGAGTCCATCCAGTCTATTTATAGTCATTAACACCATTGGGTCCACTTGACCTAATTGGGGCACATATTTCAGTTACTAAAGTGTGGGGAACACTAATTGAGGCTCACTGCCACTTATTGCACTTGATTGCATAAGTTTAGGAGCCTCCTAGATCAATCCCTACAATTTAGGAAGCCACTGGGAGTGCCAAAACCAACCAAGTTCAGTTCACTTCAGTTAATGACTAGTCAAGCTAAGTTAGGAGTCAGTTACATTCAGTTCTAGTCCTCTACATTCAGTTAGCACTAGGTTTACTTGACTGAACACATGTGGGGCGCATTTCTCACCTACCACTGTCACTTAACCTTAGTCAACACTGAATGTAACACTTTAGTTGTGTTTTAGAGCTCCGATGAACTCCGGTTATGGTTTAGAAAAGGTCAGTTAACCACTGAGTCCTCCGATAGTGATTTAAACAAGGTCTTGGTTACCTACAGTCAAGTAGAGTCTAATCAATTCGAACTTCCTCATGTGGATTCGAATTGCTTGTGGCTACTAAAGCCATTGTACTTCATTGTAATTATCTATGTAATTACTCTTTGATTAATGAAAAGCATTCACAGCTGCAAGCCATTTTTGCACTGTTTCATTCTTCAATAACTGAGTAAATTGTGTGATCTATCATGTGAGTTGTGTGTTTGTCCATAGATCTATGTGCTCAATTTAATAGAGGTGCAGATCACAAAATAACAAGCATAAATGAGGTGAAAGTCTTAGATAGATGCAGAATGCAGGCCAATTAAGAAGGCACCAATTAAAGTTGTGTTTCACACATTGTTATTTGGGAAACTGTCCATCATATACATTGACACAAATCAAGCATTGCTATAGTTGCAGAAATTTGAAAAGTAAGACATAGATTAGAATTGTTTTGTGATATTTTTGGCAACTATCTAATGCAGCTCAAGCATTGTGGTAGTTGTGGAAATTTGAAAAGAAATATGTAAATAATAATTGTTTTGTGATATTTTGGGAAACTGACTGATGCACATACGCATACACAAGTCATATAATTTCAACGGTTGTGGAGTTTGAAGGAAAGACATTTCTCTTTTTTCCATACAATTACATTCATATTAGGGAGGATAGAGGTGGCAATAAGCAAGGGGTTACAACCTCCTTCTCTTGGGTGTTGGTAAATACAGTCAAGGCACAATAGATTCCCTTCTTTGGGTGGAGATAAAATTCAGGAGGTCATAATCTCCTTTTAGCCGGTGTTGGAGAACCAATGGAAGTTGTCAATTCCATAATTAGAGAGTGCAGTTTGTCCATAGGTTGAAGCTTGAAACCGCAAGTCACATTTTGCACAAACAAATTGATATATTTTCAAGTTGAAGCCTGAAGATCGTCAGTTAGTTATTATGCAAATAGAAGTTGTTGTAGGTCGGTTCCCATAGGTCATAGATTATACTTGGGATCAGGTTGACACCTAAAATGAGTGAGTGCTCATGTTTGGATACTGTTATCTCCTACTAATGTAATTACACTAATATTTATAGATATACATTTGGACTCAAGAATTTGTGTGTTGTTGTGATTATTATTGTGAATTCTAAAAAATTTAAATATGCAGAATTCTGAATAAGTAAAATTGTTCATATCTGCACAATGACTGGGTCACCCTCCTTTTCAGTAATAACTAAGCACTAAGATCCTATACACAGACAACCCATGTGTACCTTCAAATTTATTTTTTTGTACAATTTTTGGCTTTTTGCTCGCGAACCTCTGTCCAATTGGTACCATTATCAACTAGATCCATCCTGCCAATTTCTTCACTCCTTTCTCTCCATCCTTTAAGTCTCTCACTCATTGAGTATCTAACTCTTCCTCTTAAGAAAATATCTCTCTCAAGCTCTTACCAAATATCTATCAAGTTCTAAAAAATCTCTTGTGTCTAGAGTAGGTATCTATCTCCTCTCCTTAGGATTTATTTTATATCATCCCAATGAATAAAAATATAACCCTAGATCTCCAAAGTGATAGATGGATAATATTAAATATTGAGCCTCAGTTAAGATCAATGAGTATGAATTAATGTTAAGTTCATTCAGCAAGTACCTAGAGAGTAAATGGACAACATTTGTATGCTTGACACATAGCCTATGTAGAAGCTCTTATTCGAGCTATAATAGTCACCAACAAAAAAAAGTAAAGAAAATTAAAGTACGTCTAAAACACATAAGTATATATCTCATATATAATAAAATATGAATTTAATTCCAACTTTTTGAAGAGTACCAGCCTAAAATATGCCCATTAAAGCAGAAAAATAGTCAATTTCTTGAAAATTTTGCATTTTTTATATTTATAGACCTATTGAATAATTTTTAAAATATTTTAAAGATTTTTTGTTTAATTTTTGTTTCATCTTATGAATCAAATACACGGGTTATATTATTGAATACATAAATATAATTGGACCATACAATAGTCAAATTCTTTAATGCTTAAATCTTGCTACTTTTTTCTAAGCATGGGAACTTAGCAATCTCCCAATGGTGTTGAATATAAGATTGTTCAACTTGATGGACAATACAATATATTGTCACTTGATCTCAAAGATCAAAGATGAATTGGTTGAATATATGATCAAAGAAAGATAAGTTGAAATATGGACAAGATAGATCAAAGGTGTCAAAAGATCAAAAGACGGACTAGAAATCAAAGCCTAAGTGGTCCAAGGATGATCATGACATTGGTTGGATTTGTGCACATTTATATATAAGAATAATTGTAAATAACCATAAGTATGAGACTTGTGAATTAAGAAAATTATGTGTGCGAAAGTCCCAAAATTGTAGTGTCATATGCATGTCTTAAATTACAAATGTGGCATGCCAATACAAACATTAAACCTGTCGGAGACACAATCCAGGAAGATGATATCCGAAGTAAACATACTTCACTAAGGGGACACATCTATTGAGTCAATAAGGTTTTAAATAATCAAGAGATGATCATGGTGAAGTAAGCTTATGGAAGATGACGATATAACTATTTGACAAGCTTCAAAGTTTTTTTTGGTATCAGTAGCTCGTTGATTGCAGATAAATATTCCTTTGGAGAAGACTTGCAGTGCAAGATGAGATGCCCTTATTGATTGGATACCCATAGTTCAGATGTGTGAAGTGCTTACTCAATGAAGACACGTATTATTTTCACGCATCATATTTTGAAGAAAGGTCTGACGTGAAAAGACGCAGACACATTTTCAAGAAATGTATGACGTGAAAAAGATGTAGACATACTTTGTAGAAAGGTTTGACGTGAAAATACGTATACTCTTTTTGAAGAGATGTATAATGTAGATGTACGACATAGACATATTTTGCATAAAGGTCTGACGCACATGTAAGACAGAGATGTATTTTGCAAAAAGGTCTGATCAGATATCTAGACACAAACTCATAAACACAGATTTGAACGATTTTGGGAAAATGTATGACACCGATACAAAGATGCATATCAAGGATTAGGACATTTGTGTAATTTGAAGAGGAATACTGAGATCATAATTATTTGGGAAAGTAGCTTACACATATACCCATACACAGATCATAATAATTAAACAATTGTGGATTTTGAAGAAAGTACATTTCTCTACTTACAATACACTCACATTTCATATCAGGGCGACAAGATGTGGAAAGGATTAGGGGAATTACACCTCCTTCAAGTGGGTGTTAGAGAACTATAAGGGTTCAATAACATCCTTTCTGTAGGTGCAAATAAAATTTAGGAGACCACAATATTCTTCCAGTGGGTGTTGGAGTACAAAAGGAAGTTGTAACTTCTACACCTAGAGTGCACGGATCTTCTACAGATCGAAGCTTGAAGCTGCAACTTGAATTTTACATGACCAGACTGATATCTATTCAGATCAGAGCCTGGAGAGTGTAAGTTGAAGCTTACACAGATTGAATTTGTTGTAGGTTGGTTCCAAAAGACCACACGTTGTACTTGAGATCAAGTAAACATATGAAATTAGTGGGTGCTCATGTTTGGAGTCTGTAATCTCCCATTAATGTAACATTCCATATTCATACATATAGATCTACATTTATTTTCAAACTCTTGTGCACTATTATATTTATTGGTGTGATTGTTCTAAATCTAAAAATCTGTATAAATTGTACACATCTGCATAGTTATTGATTCACACCCCCTCTTAGTAATAATTTAATACCAATAATTGGTATCAAAGAAGGTGTCTTAAGCAAGAATATTAACATATGGAAGAATGATCCATTAAATATATGGAGAAGTAAGAAGGATTGTCTACCAATAGAGCTCCAAGGTTTGATGACTCAAATTATACCTTTTAGAAAATAAAAAATGAGGTTTATATGTAGTCACTTGGAATGGACATATGGAAATTAGTAGAAGAAGGATATATTTTTCCAAAAATTGGAAATGAAGTAGGAGAGAACAAAGATGAGTTAGAAGGGAATCATGAGACCACTTCCCCCAGAACAGTGATTATTGATCCAAAGAATAGAAAATAGTGTGAATGGAATGCAAGAGTGAAGAGTGACATTCTATGTGGATTAGTATATGCTAAATTCACTAAGGTAATAGAATCCAAATTACAAATGTTATATGTGTAGTTTGAAACCCTAAAACTGAAGGAAGAAGAAGACACCGCCTCATACTTTTTGAGAGTCGATGAAATAGTGAACTCCATAACAAGGATAGGAGATAAATTTAAAGAGAAGGTTGTTGTGCAAAAAATCATGGGTACTCTTCACACACGTTTCAATCCAAATGTGTCAGTTCTTGAAGACAAAATTGATATGGATGATATGACCAAAGATGAATTATAAGGGATACTTATAACTTATGAAATGAGAAATGAACCTAAGAATGGGTCTAGAAAGGTAGTTGTGTTCAAGGGAGCATGAAAAATTAAATCAAGAAGAAATGAGTGCAGAAATGCAACTGACCCCACAGTTGAAGAAGAGGAAAATTTCATAAGAATATTGAAGAAAGGAAAATGTAAGTATCAAGGAAAATTGTATTTTAAGTGTTTTAGATGCAGAATAATAGGACATTTTTCTTCCAAATTCACATACGGAGAAAATTAATAAAGAGATAGTGAGGAAGGGTCATAACATCGAGAATGAAACGAAAATATTGTACATTGAAGAAGCAAACTCCTCAAACAAAGAATAAAGTGACAGTCCAAGAGATGTGATATTTATGGCCTTAATTCAGGATTAGAATGTATTAGAAGAAAAATATTCAACCAAAAGAGCTCATGCAAGCATATCCAAAATAGAGAAGGAATCAACATACAACGAAATCTGTCTACCATCTACAAAATCGAAGGAAAAGAAAAAATCAAGAGGTTCGAAGGAACTTTCCAAGATGGAGATAGTGATTGATAAACAAAAATTTTCGAAGGAATTCACACAAACTACATCAAAGCAATGATAAATACATTTCATATGAAGACAATCGAAATTTTGAAGATGAAGATAGTCTTGGTGTTGATTGGGAAGGTGAATTAATCAATGCCTTGGATGAATTGAAGAAGTCAAAAAAATAAAATAAAGCACTGAAGCAGAGACTTGAAGAGACATAAAAATTTATCAATCAGAATAAAGATATGCATGAAGATTTGAAGGATCAATTGAAAATCAAGGAAGAATAATTGCACTACGCAAATGGAAAAATCACGGAATTAGAAGAAAACCATTGTGCGCTTGAAAGGTCATGGAGGGATTAATAAATAGTAAATGAAACACTCCAAAAATATATTGAGTTAAATGAATCAGACGCAATTCATGAAAATGTTGAAAGGATCATTGCCGCAGAAACTCAACACATGTTCAACAATAGCTTAGTTATATTGAAGGAAATACTAAGTCATAAACGATATCCAAATGATAAGAAAACCATTGTATTTTTGGAAATTGGTAGAGACATATGCGACAAAGAACTCGACCATCGGGACACTCTTCACATAAATCTTGAACTGCCTCCAAGGAATAAAGTAACCATGTATGTGAAAGATCCAAATCACAATAAGATAACCATATGTTAGATATGCATTTTTTTAGACATATATCAAGGTAGTGTCATTCTATAAAATGCTATGTTGTGATAAGTATGGCCACAAGTACTCCCAATTTTATTCGAAAAAGAAGTAGCGAAAATTAGGTTGGCACAAAAATGTTGGAATTTTTCGGACTCAAAGGAAAAGAAAGTATGTACATCAAAAACATCAGAGAAGTGTGCAAAACAAAAATACTAAGAAGATATGGATCAAAATGACTTCTGAGGAACATGTAAAGAATGAAAGCAGTAACTATGAAGTATAAGAAAATACATAAGTGATACATCATGATTGTGAAAAATAAAAAGTTTATGTATTATATTCAAAATTATGATTACAAAATCGTGGAGCTTCGTGTCTCATATTATATCAAGACACTATTGGGCGCCAAAACTTAAAATTGAAGCAAAACCGAAGATGACTGAATTTGGGTCACAAATGTAGTTTGAGGTCGACGTCTTCAACATGATTGAAAGGTAGAGCTGAAAAATGCAGACTTAAGTCCATCGAAGCCATCTTTGCAGGTTCAGGAAACTGTGACAAATAAAGAATATTCTGTGTTGAAGATGATTCTTCGGTTCAACCATAAGATTGCTCAAAAGGTTGAATGTGTGTTCTTGTTGTTGTTCCAAAATTTTTACCTACCTACATAGACTAGACAATGTCTCGAAAGTAGTTAGGTTCAAACATGACTGTTCACACCAAGTAAAGAAATTATACTCTTTCACTTGATTCTACCAAATTTCGAGGTCCATTTGCAACTGTCCAAGATCTACTTTGTGTGAGTGAATGATTGTGAGAAAAGTGTGAAGAGTGTTGTTCATACATTGGAAATAGGCCATTGTGATGAGAATGGCATGCATAATTGAAAAACCAGACGCAAATGACAAGACAAGCTTGACATAGTAAGAACTAGGGTGGTGAAAGAATGAGAAATACCAAAAATTTATAGAAATATGAAGAATTCAAACATGTGCTTGAACATAATATGAAGGAATGTTGAAATCCAAAGAATTCCTGCATTTATAGCCCAAGGTAGAGCACGTTAAATTAAAATTAAATGCACAGGGAAAAAATACTTTGGAATAATGATAATGGAATAAAGATGACAGTAAAAATGCACTATGTGGACAACACTTTCATCACATCAACTTATTCCAGAATGTGAAAGGTTGGAAATATGTGCGAATTTATTGCATGAATTAAAAATAACTCTTATCCCTAGTCCAGAGACAAGAGAACTTGTAGAATCCATAAAGCAACATGAAGTCAGGTCACTGCATGTGACGCATAAGGAAAGTTATTTGTGACATGGGAAACACTAATCCAGGGGGAGATAATAAAGTAAAAGGTTCCTTTGCCATTGGTCTCAAAGGGGGAGAAAATTAAGGAGAAGGTAAGCAAGAGAGAAGGTGAAATAAAGAAGATCCCAATGAAAGGGGGATCCTAATTGTGTTGACATCAATGAAAAAGGGGGAGATTGTTAAATATATCTTGGCATTAATGTCAAAGTTCAAAGATCCAAGATGGTTCAATTTGATCGACAAGGAAACATGTCGTCATTTGATGTCCAAAATCAAATATGAATTAGTTGAATATATGATCAAATATGGACACATTGAAAGGTGGACACGATATATTAAAGGTGTCAAAATATCAGAAGGTGGACTAGAAATCAAATCCCAAGAGGTCCAAGGAGCATCATGGGATTGGTTATATTTTGCGCATATTTATATATAAGAATAATTGTAAATAACCATAAGTATGAGACTTGTGAATTAAGAAAATTATGTGTGCAAAAGTCCCACAAGTGTAGTGGCATATGTGTGTCTTAAATTACAAATGTGGCATGCCGACACAAACATCAAACTTGTAGGAGACACAATCCAGCGGGATGTTTTCCGAAGTAAATGAACTTCACTAAGTGGACACATATCTTGAGTCAAGAAGGTTATAAATAAGCAAGAGATTATTGTAGTGAAGTAAGCTTATGGAAGATGAAGATCTAACTATTTGACAAGCTTCAAACTTTTTTGTTTTTTCAGGGTATCAATTTCTTCTAGATTGGAGATGAATATTCCTTTGGAGCAGAGCTGCAGTGTGATATGAGATGCACTAGTTGATTGGGAATTGTAGTTTGGATGTGCAAAGTGCTTACTTAGTGAAGACACATATTATATTCACATATTGTATTTTGAAGAAAGGTTTGACATGAAAAGGCACAAACACATTTTTAAGAAAGGTATGACGCGAAAATATGCATACGTACTTTGCAGAAAGGTTTGATGTGAAAATACACATATCTGTATTTTGAAGAAAGTTATGACTCATATGTAAGCCGCAGACATATTTTGCATAAAGGTTTGACGTAGATGTAAGAAACGAATGTATTTTGCAGAAAGGTATGATGCATATTTTTAGACATAGACTCATATACACAGATCTGAATTTTTTGAGAAACTATTTGGAACAGATGCAAAAATCCAGATTACAAATTGTGGTATTTGTGTAAATTGAAGAGGAAGACGCATATCATAATTGTTTCTGCAACTAGTTGTCGTATATATGAAGATGTAGATCAAAGAATTCTAGAGTTGCAAATTTTGAAGGAAGAACATTTATTTACTTGCAATACACTCACATTTCATATCACGGAGGAAGGATGGGGTAAGTATCGGGGGAATTAAACCTCCTTCTAGTCGGTGTTGGAGTACAAAGGGGAGTTGTAAGTTCCACACTTGGAGTGAAAATATCTTCGACGGATTGAATATTCAAGCCAGAAGTCGTAGTTTTCATGACCAAATTAATATCTATACAAGTTGGTTCCTGGAAAATGTAAGCTAATATTACCCTGATTGAACTTGTTGTAGGTTGGCGCCATCAGAATGCAAGTTCTACATGAGATCAAGTGAACATCTGAAATGAGTGGGTGCTCATGTTCAGAAGCTTTAATCCCCCATTGATGTAACTGTTCATATATATNGCTTAGTATTAACTAAATACCAGCAAAGAGTATATCCAACATCCTAAAGCTAGATATACCAGTAAATTATGACTAAATAGGGGTCTAGACGTATCGAATCCCATTAGGATGAGCCTCTATCAGTTGAATCTTGCTACTGTGTACTAATCAAAACTCGAGTTCTTTAAAGTTTGCATTAGTAAAATTATGCCTATACTCGAAACCGGGTAATATTGTACCTTTTAAAATGTTGAATATTGCTACTTTGATGAAAAATACAATAGTGCTCAATTTAAGGTATAAGCATGCTTTTACTTATGAAAACTTCAAAGAATTAGTTTTGAAACTTGTAAAGTTAGGCTTTTTTCCCTTTATTCCTCAAAAGAAAAGTTACCCAACTTATATGAATTCAATAAATACATGCTTTAGAATTATTTATAAATACATATAAAGTATATCACATTTAGATGTCTCAAACTGTAGAAGATGTTTCCAAATAAAATAGCTAAAAACTATTTTTTAGGATGGTGGAATCTCCGAAATGATTATCTATATATAGACACTTTTATCGAATTAATTACAAAGGATTAACAGTATGTCTTTATTTCTAAATAAATATAAAAATATTTTATGAGTTAAATGAATTTATAAAGTTATTTTATTTTATGTAAATTTAAATTGGCTCATTAAGATAGCTCTAATGGTTAAGTGGGTCTTACTTTACAACACAATCTTTTAAATAAAATATTGTAAAACTAAATTGTTAAAATTCGAATGATTTTGAAGAAAAGTTGTCACCATTTCTACTATTTTCTAATTTGTGTTTTTCATTGATTATAAAAGTTAAGTGAGATTAATGGTTAAGGTTATTGTTTTCCTCTTAAAAGATCATAAGTCATTGCCAATTGTTTTATTTGGCCAAAAACTATATATACATAATAGTTTCTTTTACTAATAAAAAAAAACATAAACTTCAATCTATTTAGTGGTATTATATATATACTTGGGTAGAACTTAAATGGTGAAGAGCATCTAAACAAAAACTTCCCATTGATCCTTCCTTAACTTTAAAAATGAAATAAGATCATATATATTGTTTATGATCCTTCATTAATTTAGAAAAAACAAAATAGGATCCATGTAGGTTTTTCATAGTAAAGCAATGTCTAATTATACTATAATGAAAATCACATCCAACATGTTTATATCATTTAAGGGTAGACATGGATCCCATTATCTTTCTTTCATCACTTTTGATGGAGATTGTTTATTATCTTACTTTTGTGCGAGGCATGCCATCCCTATAACACAACTAATTATTTGTGATGAAAGAGCCTTTGAATTCTGGGATTATAGGCATGTGCCTCAATATATTATGAGGATGAACATTTTCCGTGTGGCTCAATATCTTATGAGGATAACCATGTGCCATGTGCTTGTTTTTTTTGCTACCTTTCATGCCCACATTCTAGATATATCTCTTTGTTCATGTATTTTCCACTGTATAGAATGCATTAATTCATACATGCATGATATGATATGTACCCATCACTCAACGTTTTTAGTAATTTCCTTGCCTCTTCACAATTGTTGAGGAGAACATTATCACTTGGAAGTACCT
Organism: Pseudotsuga menziesii; assembly: GCA_001517045.1. NCBI lineage: Eukaryota > Viridiplantae > Streptophyta > Pinopsida > Pinales > Pinaceae > Pseudotsuga > Pseudotsuga menziesii. The sequence goes on from LPNX011158230.1 coordinate 59,001, forward strand.
TATCTTTGAGTAACTTCCAATTAGTGGAACATATAAATGTGCATTGTCCTACTTGGCCAAAAACTATATATACATAACAGTTTCTTTTACTAATAAAAAAAAACATAAACTTAAATCTATTAAGTGGTATTACATATATTCTTGGGTAAAACTTAAATGGTGAAGAACATCTCAACAAAAACTTCCCATTAATCCTTCTTAACTTTAAAAATGAAATAAGATCATATATATTGTTTATGATCCTTCATTAATTAAAAAAAAATAGGATCCATATAGGTTCTTCATAGTAAAGCAATGTCTAATTATACTATAATGAAAATCACATCGAACATGTTTATATCATTTAAGGGTAGACATGGATCCCATTATCTTTCTTTCATCACTTTTGATAAAGATTGTTTTCTAAGCCATTTTACAATCAACATCAAATATCTATAAATTTATGCTTTTTCTTCAAGACTACAACCTCAAATTATTTAAAGAACTTGATATCTTAAAAAATATTTTCATTTCACATAAGAGAAAAACAATTGGACTACCTTCACAAAACCTGAGATGATACATCCATGGATCAACTAATCGACGAGATGATACATCCATGGATCAACTAATCGACGAGATGAATCAAAGAGAATTGATTCACAATATTTCAATAAATAGATAAGTTGGGCTAGTGATTATAAATGAGTAAATATAGAATTTGAAAATTCAAAAGTAACCATAAAATTTGAAAATTCAATGGCATTCACATATAGTTATAAAATTTGAAAATACAATCATTTCGAGAGGGTGAAATTGTTGAATGATAGAATTTCACATTTGATTATATTCTCACCCAAAAAGTTAGTATCAAAAATCGAGGATGGCAAATGTAAAGTTAAATCCATTGTCCTTTTGTGATGTTGTCAATTGGTTTAGACAATCCACCCATTGTTGTAGATCTTTGAAAGCTTGAAGTTCCCTATAGTTTAAGAATCCAATGTCTTATAGTTAAGGCCACCTTGTCCAAAAATGAAGTTATGGAGTTATGTTTAAGGGAACTACTGGAGTGCAGATTGCAAGATCCATCTATTAGGAAAGGATCGATGCAAAGTTGGTTTTCAATATATATGTTTTTGAATATAACTTATACTAAATGTAAATGTTATTTTGGTAAATTAAAAATGAAATTTTGAATATAAAAATTAATAATAAAACAAAAATAATTTAAAGATTCAAAAAAATTGTCTCAAAATAAAAATGTATGATAATAATATCAAACTCTTTAAAAAGAAATAAAAATAAATACTAAAATTAAGAGAGATAAACTAGAACTATTTCATATTATGAGAATAACTTGTATTTATTTTAAATTGTTTTATTTTTGAATTTTTTAATACAAATATATTAATATATTATCCATAAACTGTATTAAATAATATGCAAATATTTTTAGTATGTATTTTATTTTTCAATTTATTTAATAAAAATGTATTATCTATATACCCTATTAAAAATATGTAAATATTTTTGGTAGTGTTTATAAATAAAGGATTGATATTTAACCTATTAACTTGGGTGCATGTTTATGTTTATTTACAGTTAAGATTAATTATTTTTTAAGTTATTTGAAACCATAAGCTTAATCCAAGCTATCTCTTTGCCAAGCCATAGGGCTCCTGATCGCTTAGAATCGGAAGGCTAGACTCCTCTTATTCTTGTACAATTAGGTTCAACTCAGGTCGTGAACGAGGTCAAAAGGTCTGATACTATGGTAAGTGTTGGAATTTCACTACAATTTTACCTGTCAAATAATTTTTTTTTGACGTTTTGGGGTTTAACATTCCTTTCACTAAAAGTTTTACTTAAATATGTACCTGTCAATAATAATGTTTTAGTGTTGTAGTTTGAAAGTATCAATGAACTAAATATGGATCAAGAACAACCAACCACATGTATTCATATTTGCTCACACAATTATGCATTCAAAATGGGCCATAGCATTTAATATTTCAAGTGGATGGTGCAAGGTGGACACTCATGACCTAGACCTGGATTAAAAGTTAAAACTCAAAAGCATAATAACATTTTCATAAAAAAATTGAACCGTCAAAACTAAGTTCTACCAAAAAATTCAACCGTTTAACAAAACGGCATTGGCAAATTTTTACCCTTATTTAACGGGAAAAAAAGTTCAAAAATGGGCAAATGCCCATCAAATTCCAACTCTGCCTCTCCAATACTAAAGTAGGAATCTTATCCAAAAATTCTATGATCTTCGATACCATGGCATTTATTTTAGTGTTGTTGCTGTTGGATGAAGCACTCATTGACAACCAACCCAGGAGTCTTGGTGATCACATCATGGGTATTCACGATTCTCATGACTGCGCATCACATTCAGGCCTGTAATTTGATGTCGTACAAGACGTATTAGGAAAAATAAAATGTAGTTGACATTTATTATTTTATGCTACCTGTCAACGTCTACTTGTATCAAAAAATATGAACCGTCAATCTGACTTCCAATCATATCAACTACCCGTCATAAATGCAAATACATGTATACATAGCATTTAGACTGACGGTAACATAGAGGCATGCCGCAAATTGATCCACTGGGCTGCCAGCTGCTGGCCACGGAACTTGGCTGGATGATATGAATCATGATGACACTTTGCAAGGTTTGAAAGTCGAGGAGTCAGTGTGCATTAATGGAATTAAAAGTTGGGACTCATAATTTAATGAAATTAAAGGTTGTGACTGGCAACTTGGCAGCTAGTAGTGGCAGGTTGCAGCCTTCAAAGTTTTGACTGCTACTTGCTTAACCCAAAGCCAGTACTCTCTGCCATACCGTCATTCAGGACGAGCAGCTATGGGGAAGAGCTCATCATGAATTGCTTCAAGACAATCGATGGTAGAGGGGCCAATGTCCACATTGACCATAGTGGCTGCATTATGATACAGCTTGTGAAAAACATAATCATTCATGGCAATCACATAAAAAAAGGCGATGCGATGCATTATGGCTGGAGAACAGTGTCTGATGGCGAGGGCATTTCAATATCTGGAGGACACTATATCTGAATAGACCACCATTCTCTTTCCAACTGCAAAGAGACGCCATCATGGGATCCACTGCCATCACCATTTCAAACAATTATTTCACTCACCACGACAAGGTTTGAAGTTTTGAAGTTTCCATTCAATTCATTTACAATTTGTTGCTCTTTACTAGCACTGGATTCCTTTACCGAACTATTGTTTTCTGTACGAATCTTTGTCACAGTCATATAAACTTGAAGGCTAAGAGGTGCTTTCCATACCGTTCATTCTTCTTGGTCGCAACCACAACTATGTGGCCGATGATATAATGCAAGTAACGATAGATTTCAATTATTTCGGCCAAGAGCTTATGCTAAGGATGCCAGGTAAACTTATTTGTAAGTTTATGGAATATAGCTATAAGATGTTTTGGAGACAAGTTTTAAGATATAAAAAAAAATCAATTTTATATCAAAACTAGTTTTAGTTTTACAAACAACACAGGCTGCGTTTGAGGTTCTGCCTCTCTCCCTTCAGCATCACACACACCCACTGAACTCCCTCCAGGCTCCACCATTTGAGGCTCTCGAGTTAGCTCTCCCTTCAACCTCACCATTAAGTCTACCCCATCAAGTCTCATCTGATTATTGCTTGGTGAGACTGTATTTCTTCCTTTACTTCATCCAGCTAAACTGTCAATGCCGTGGTATTCTATTTGCAGCTCTCCCTTCAACCTCACGATTAAGTCTACCTTATCAAGTCTCATCCGATTATCAGATCGTATCTCTTCCTTTGCTTCATCCAGCTAAACTGTCAATGCCTTGGTATTGTATTTGTTGTTCAAAATGTAATCCTTTCCTCAAGGGATTGATTGTTAACATTGATCAAAGCATTTTAACTGCTCAAAAAGTGGATCTCTTCTATAAATTTTGGTTTTGGTTTTGAATACAACATTTTTTTCAACAGTGGGAGCGCTGAGTGCTCCGTACGGAGCACTTCTAGATGTCTCCTCCTGGGATCGAATAAAAAATTTCTATCAGTCTATAAATTACAAATGCATTTAGATCACTTGGTAATCGTGGAAGCTTCAACACCTACAATGTGAAGGTCCAAGATCCATATGTAGGATGCCTTAACTTTCGTGATCTACTTCATCCCTCACCTTTGCATATAATAATACAACAATAGGTAACCCGGCCAGTGTCCACAAGGCTAAAACCCCTGGAGGGAGCATCATATATGATGCCTAGGCATATAATAATACAACAATAGGTAACTCCGGCTAGTGTCCACAAGGCTAAAACCCCTGGAGGGAGCATCATATATGATGCCTGGGTGCATCACGTTTCGATCATATAGTATATGATGTTGCCAAGAGCGTTTCAACGGCCAGTTTGTTTTGTTTTTTTTTTAATAATATTTAAGTTAAAATTTTATATAAAATTTTAAACTAATTTGACAGCCATAAATTTCTATAAAACGTATAATGAAGGGTATGAAAAATCTAAAACCTTCATAAAATTTTTATTTGACAGGTATAGTAAATTTGAAATTCCAGGCCTGTTGGAGAGCAGTTCTGCGTGAACTATAATCATTCTCCATCATTAAGATAGGATGGTGACATGAGCTATTGTCAAGAGCTGGAAGCTTATGTATTTGTCCAGATTATGGAATTCTTTGAATGGATCAACATGATTAACTTCAGTATAACAAGTGTTCCTAAGATTAACCTTAGTGTAACAAGTGTATAGTAGAGATTCAATTCATTTTCTAGTTGTCTTATCTTGCTATACTTGATTGCATTTTAATTAAAATTTAAATAAGCTTCACTTAAAAAAATATCATTTTTTTTTGTTTTATTTATTTATTAAATATTATTTGTTTTATATTAATATTAGCAAAATCATATTAATAATATTAATATGTTCCAATAAGCTAATAGAGATCAAATTAACTCCATTCTTTGTGCCTATACCACAAAATCTAGAACTTTCTAGGAATATCATGCAAATTGCACATTAGTTGGATGGGAAAGCATGAAATAAGAGAAAATTACAAGATTGTGGCTTGCTTTCTATGTTTGCTTGCTTCGTACCCTTCTCAAGTGTGTTATCAATGTCTCTCCTAACCTTCTTTAAAAAGGCTCAAAAACCTATATGAAAAACCTCATCATGTCATGCTAAATGCATATTATCTAGACTTGCAACTTCTAGATGGAGGATTTTATTAAGACTTTGGAGGAGTTTATTAGGATTTGGGAGAATTTTATTAGGAGTTCTAGTGTTATAAGAACTGCACATTAGCTAGACTCCTAGATGCCAAATGGAGTTGGACTAAGCCTTATGAACATTAGCTTGACTCCCAAGTGTCATTTGGAGTTGCATTGTGGAGATTACCATTGATTTAGGAGTTTATTAGGAGTTCTATAGCAACTGCACATTAGCTCAACTAGGAGATACAAAATGGAGTTTGACTAAACCTTCTGCACATTATCTGGACTCCAAGTTAATAGATGGTGTTTTAATTTCACATGGACTACACATTACCATGCCATTAAGTTCAGTTATCACATGAGCTATTTTTGTTATTTTTTTTCTAACTATCATAAAGTGCAATTATCACATGATTTATTTTCTAATTTTTTTGTAATTGTTAATTATGAATTCTGAACAACTACCATATAAAATACCATGGAATCTTGATGGTAGTTCACCCCAAATTTCAAAGATATAAACCTTTTAATTAATTAGTTTAATGTTTATGGTATACATAAATGCATAACTATAATGATCTGGTAATTAGTTTAATGTTTAGTCTTTGTTTATCTACCAACAATATTTACAACACTCAATTGACTAAGAATAAAGAAGGCATACATATCAGAGCACGAAGGCTCTCTTACACAAAGGAATGGTCAAACCAATTCAATTAATCAATGAGAACTGATTACAATATAAAGGTGGAGATAGTCACAACAACCCAAACCATAGATCCATGAAAGGTGGATCTGAAACATCTCCATGCTATTAAATCTTTGTGTGAGGGTGAGAGGAACTGAGATCGCTTGAGTGAAGGCTAGACATAAGTGATTATAATTTTATTTTTTCACAGACACCGTAATTGAGCGTGATTGGGTGTGTATTGAAGGAGGAGCATTGGAGCTAAACACTGGGTTTCCCTGATCCTCCCCACGATATTCTCTTTGATAGTTCCTGCCAATTCGGTGATAAGGAGGAGCATTGAAGGAGATGCTCCCATGTGAAGGAATTATATATATTTTTTGTGCATAGCAGTGGAGATCAACGATTTCACCAACTATATATATTTTTTCTTTCAGTTATCTGCTGCTGTGAAGAAAGAGAATTACCTTCTATGATTTTACATATTGTAGTAGCCGTGGAGGATGGATCTGCTGACCCTCCTGTAGTAATGACAGAGGACGACAGAGAGCACCCTGCGCAATTCTGAAGATCGCTTCTTGAAGATTGTTGCCTGAATTTAGTTGGAGAAGTTAGGTGAAGAATGTGTTGGATCTGAAATCCACAAAGAAAATAATACATAGAATTTAATAACAGACATTCAACAATGAACACAAGGTTTACTGTGGTAAAACCCCCGAGAGGGAAACATCCACGGAGCAATGGTATCGATCTTCCTTATTATTCAATGAATGAAGATTACAACAGCTTACAACTCTCCGACTCTTCTCTATGAGAATACAAGAAATATATACATTTCTTTCACGGTTACTATTAACTGAACAAACTAAATTAATTCGGTAAGTTAGTTATGCAGGCACCGAGAGAATGGTTGTCACCCATTTCCAACAATCTCCACCTTGTCAACAATTTACCTGATACCTTGCTCATTGCTCTATTCATCACCTTTCCTCCAAGCCTAGAGAAGCTAGGCACCATCGTAGCTTCTCTAAAGTAATCGGCTTCGTGAACATGTCTGCACTATTCTCTTTAGTGTGAACCTTTTCAAGAAACACTCCACCTTCATCAACAACATGTCTAACAAAATGGTATTTTACGGGAATATGATTTTTCTCACTGTGATAAGGTGGATTTTTAGCCAAATGAATAGCACTTTGACTATAGCAAAAAACTTTTATAGTGTTCTGAACTTTTCCTAACTCACCCAGCAAACCTTTTAACTAGACTACCTCTTTGCAAGCATGTGAAGCAGCTATATATTTTGCTTCTATAGTGGATAAAGCAACAATATTCTGAAGCTTTGACATCCAACTAATAGCTCCACCTGCAAGAGTAAAGAATCACCTCCTCTCTTCCGAATCACCTGCAAAATCAGAATCAACATAACCACAGACTTCATCATTACAACCATAAAAAATGATACAATAGTTGCTTGTGCCTCTTAGATACTGAAGCACCCATTTCACTGCTGCCCGATGCTCTTTTCCTGGATTTTCAATGTATCTACTGACAACACCAACTGCATGTGAAATATCCGGTCTTGTACTTATCATCGCATACATTAGACTTCCTACTGCATTAGCATATGGTATATGAGACATATACTGCTTTTCTTCATCATTTTTAGGACTCAAACCCGAAGAAATCTTGAAATGAGAAGCTAAAGGTATATTAACAGGTTTCACCTTATTCATACCGAATCTCTGAAGTATTTTCTCCACATACTTCTTTTGTGATAACCATAGATTGACATTTTTCCTGTCTCTATGTATCTGCATGCCCAAGATCTGATTTGCTGCTCCTAGATCCTTCATATCAAATGTCCTAGCCAACTGAGCCTTTAACCTGTTGATTTCAAACATGCTCTTGCTTGCAACAAGCATATCATCAACATATAACACTAAAATAATGAACATGTCATTTGCCAACTTTTTAAAGTACACACAATGATCATACTCACTCGTGGTAAAATTCTGACTCACCATGAAAGAATCAAACTTCTTGTACCATAGCCTGGGAGATTGCCTCAGGCCATACGATGACTTTTTTAGCTTGCAAACAAACCTCTTATTGCGATTCTGAACGAACCCTTCTGGTTATTCCATGAAAATTTCCTCTTCTAAATCCCCATGTAAGAAAGTTGTTTTGACATCTAGCTGCTCCAACTCCAAATCATACAAGGAAACTAGTGCTAACAAAATTCTGATAGAAACAAGTTTTACAATTGGTGAAAATATCTCATGAAAGTCAATACCTGCTTTCTGAGAAAATCCTTTTGCAACCAGTCTTGCTTTGTACTTCGGTACAATGTCATCAACTCCTTTCTTCAATTTGTACACCCATTTGTAGCCAACCACTTTCCTACTCTCTGAAAGTTCCACAAGATCACATGTCTTGTTCTTTGCCAAAGAATCCATTTCTTCTTTCATTGCAAGTTTCCATTTGTCACTATCAGACACTTTCAATGTTTCCTGATAACTGTTAGGTTCTCCTTCATTAGAAATTAAAGCAACAGATGTGACAAAATCATCATACCTCTTTGGAAAAGTTCTGTCTCGTGTAGATCTTCGTAAATATTGTTGTGGTATCTCTTCTATTTCTGTCTGCTCATCATCCTCTTCCCAAGGAGTGTCCACATGAATATCCTCTTCCTAGACATCCTCATGATTCCCCTTTGTAGATGAATGAGTATCAAACTGAACTTGCTGAAACTATGGTACATTAGACTGTTTCAAATCATTACTCACATCTAAATTTGATAGAGAAAGTTCATTAAATGTTACATCTCTGTTTACGATGATTTTGTGGACAATAGTATTCCACAATCTATATCCCTTAACACCATCACCATAGTCAACAAAGATTAATTTTCTAGATTTAGGATCTAATTTGGATCGTTGATTTTTGGGAATAAGAACATATGCTTCACAACCAAATACTCTAAGATTAGAATAATCACATTGTTGACCTATCCATACCTCTTCCGGAATTTTACAGTCAATGGTTGTTGATGCTGATCGATTAACAAGGTAACAAGCTGTAAGCAATGCCTCTCTCCACAATTCCTGCTGCAAGTTTGCATTACTGAGCATACTCCTTGCTCTTTCAAGAAGAGTCCTGTTCATGCGTTCAGCAACGCCATTTTGCTACGGAGTGTAAACAGTGGTCTTATGCCTCTCGATCCCATCCTTCTTGCAATAATTATCAAATTCCTTAGAAGTAAACTCGGTTCCATTATCTGTTCTAAGACATTTAATGAACCTGCTAGTTCTCTTTTCAACCAAAGCTCTAAACTGCTGAAATATATCAAAAACATCAGTTTTTTTCTTTAACAAATAGATCCATACTTTCCTCGAGTAATCATCTATAAAATTGACAAAATATGATGATCCCCCATTAGAAATTTTAGGAGATGGTCCCCATAGATCAGAATGAATATAGTCTAGGATACCTTTAATAGTGTGTTTTCCAGATTTAAATTTTTGTCTAGCTTGTTTACCAAAAACACAATGCTCACAAAACTTCAAATCTACAATTTTAAACTAGGAAGCAACTTCCGATCAGCAAGTAACTTCATTCCTCTTTCGCTGATATGACCTAACCGCTGATGCCATAGATGAGTGAAGTCTGCTGCACCAACTGATGATACTGTTGCTTGATCAATTTCAGTTCTCCCTTCAAGATTATACAGGTTCCCGACTTTGTTTTCCTTCATAACAACCAAGATACCTTTCGATATCTTCATAACTCCACTTTGAACCGCAAATTTGTAACCAGCATCATCAAGAACTCCCATTGATATCAAGTTCTTCCTTAGTTCAGGTACATGTCTCACATCTGTTAGAGTTCTAACAATCCCATCATACATTTTAATTTTGTAACTCCCTATCTCAACAATTTTACATGTAACATTATTTCCCATATAAACTATACCGTCATCTATAGATTGGTATGTGTGAAACCAACTTCTATGAAGACACATGTGATGAGATGCTCCAGAATCAACTAACCAACCATACTAATATTTTGAGACATTAGAAGTAGTTAATACCTCATCAATCATACCTGAATCATTTTCTGCTATGTTTTCCTCATTTGTAGAGTTCTCCTCCCTAGAAGTTTGCTTGCGTTTCCAACAGTTTTCTTAATATGTCTTGCTATATTGCAAAACCAACACTTCAATTTACTCTTTTTTCCCTTCGAATTTGATCTTGATGTACCCCTTGAATGTTGTCCTCTTTCGCTGGTTCTTCCCCTGGCTATCATTACTTCTAATGTCGAGTTTTCAAGACTTTCCTTCGAGTTTCCTCAGAAATTAAGGCTCCCACAACATCATCAAAGGTAATAGATTCAACAGAACTAAAACTGATAGAGGTTACAAAATGTGCCCATGACTCGGGCATAGAGCACAACATTAAAATCGCCTTGTCTTCAGAACTAATAATATCTTCCACACTAGAAAATTGACAAACAAGAGTATTGAATGCATTCAAGTGATCAAAATTTTTTGTACCTTCTTTCATACGCAAGGTAAATAACTGCCGCTTCAGGAGGATTTTACTTGTCAAGGATTTAGTCATATACAAACTTTCCAGTTTTGTCCAGAGACCTGCTACTGTAGTTTCAGATACAATATTAAATAAAACATCATTGGCCAAGCATAATCGAATAGCACTCAGAGCTTTTTTATCTATCTCGTTCTAGTCTTCATTGGACATATCATAGGGTTTCTTGGTTTTCCCTACTAGTGCCTTCACCACTCCTTGCTGAACCAGCATATCCCTCATCTTGACCTTCCATAACTTGAAATTATTGCTCCGATTGAATTCTTCAATTTCAAATTTAAAACTTTGTGTTTTTGCCATTTTCTCAAGATATAT
>LPNX011158230.1:70495-89918 GCA_001517045.1 Pseudotsuga menziesii
AGGAGACTCCTTCAACGGTGAGCGTTCTCCAAAATACAAATGCAACATTAAATTTTCAGAGACTAAACAGCAGACTCCTCCTTCTCCATTGTGTCACGCTTTAGTCTCCACGTTCAGCACAAGCAGCCAGCCTTCTCTTCCACGCGTTTCAGCAATCAACAAGAAGCTCTAGGCAAAGCTTCAAGCTCATCTTTCAGCACTCAGGCTCTGATACCACTTGCTGGATCTGAGATCCACAGAGAAAATAATACACATAATTTAATAACAAACATTCAACAATGAACACAAGGTTTACTGTGGTAAAACCCCCGAGAGGGAAACATCCACGGAGCAATGGTATCGGTCTTCCTTATTATTCAATGAATGAAGATTACAATAGCTTACAACTCTCCGACTCTTCTCTACGAGAATACAAGAAATATATACATTTCTTTCATGGTTACTATTAATTGAACAAACTAAATTAATTCGGTAAGTTAGTTATGCAGCGACCGAGAGAATGGTTGTCACCCATTTCCAACAGAAGGAGTCGTCGTTGTGAAAGTGAAGCCGCCGAAAGGATGATAATTTTTATTTTTTGTAAATGTGAAGCCGTCGAAAGGTGAAGCCACGAGTTGTTGAGGGAAAGCTTGACCATCGTGTCTGATTGGCACACTTCCTGTGGAGAGCAGAGTGAAGAATAGCATGAGCCAACATGATTTTTTTTTCTCTCGTGAGAAATATCCGCACCTCCTGTTAGCTAAAGAATAGGAGCGGTGCCTACACGAAATTTGCAAAGGAGGAGCGGTGGTACTGCCTGTCCACTAAAGGTGAGGGGCGGTGGCATTATTGAAGCTGTGAAGAAAAAGAGTAGTGCTCAGTCTACTCCTTACATCGTTTTCGGGTAGTGCGCCCCAGAAACGCCCATGACGAGAAGAACAAGTGCGGTTCTCAATTTTTCTTCTCCCGTTGAATACAAATCATCTTTTCAGATTGGCAAATCCACCTCTTGCTGATACGTATGTCAATGAAGCATCCAAATTAAATGGTGAAAATTACGTAAATTGAAAATTTAAGATGATGACTGTGCTTTAATCCGCTAATGAGTGGTCAATTGTGACCAGTGATGAGTCGAGGCCTACCACCAGCCGCAGTGCTTCTAGATTGGAATAAGGGGGAGCTGAAAGAAAAACTGACATTGAGAATGTCTATTAAAGACAACATCATTCTGCATATCAGACACTGTATGACAACTAAGGCAACATGGGACAGGGTAAAAGGCCTATATCAAACAAGTGATGCAAATAGGGTTTTGTTTGTCAAAACCAAAATGTTGTCAATCAAGATGGAGGCTAATGAAGGGGTAAGCAAATTTATTTTTCGCATTAAAGAACTGAGTGATAAATTGGGAGATATAGGCAAAGTTGTTGAAAGTTCTGATACCAACTAAGAATTAAGAAGGCAGACAGAGGAGCGCACAAAGACTCGCTTACACAAAGGAATGGTCAAACCAATTCAATTAATCAATGGGAACTGATTACAATATAAAGGTACAGACAGTCACAAGAACCCAAACAATTGATCCATGAAAGAAGGATCTGAAACCACACATCAACCCAATACCTAGATACCTGCCTAGCATTTCTACATTATTCCAACAAGTGAGTGGCTACCTCTATAAAAACCCACTTTACTTTTGGCTATACTAATATAGCCAAAATTCATTTCAATCAGACTCTACTTTCTATTTTAACAATTAATTTAACTTAATTTCATTTTAAATTTCATGCGTATTTGTGCATTTAAAGGAGTGCTCTCATATACATAGCAAGGGATTTCGTAATTGACCCACTTTCAAATGTAATCATCTAGTTGGAGTTCTTGTAATTTGGTAAATTCACGGGGAGGTGATATAGATTATACATGTTAACCAATCGGTTTGATAGACAGTCACAGCCCGATCAGCTTGGAATGCATTTCAGTTCTCACGTTATTAGGATAATGATACCTATAACTGCATCACTCCATAATAAAATAAAATTGCAGTTGTAATATCAAGCAAAATATGTCATTCGAATTGAAGTTAAAGGAATGAATGTTACACTAAAAAACTTACCAAAATGGTGTTACAGTGTAGGGCTACCAGAAATCAGAAAATTGAAGGCAGAGTTAAACCATGTTACTCCATTGCCCTTTCCACCCAAAATGAATGCATCGGAATTAACATCGAAAGTGAAAGAGTTAGATGCATCGTAAGCATTGTGAACGTACCTTAAGAAGCCATAAATTGTAAGGTCGTTACGGCATTGTAAGCGACCCTCGTGAGTCCTTATCTGTTGGCAGGTAAGACTCGAATTTCTACCAATTATATGCCTGTTGTTTTCAATCGTGGCAACAAGAATAAAATTGATTTGATGTTAAAGTAGGCAGAAAAATTAAGATTAAGGTAGAGCTAAACATGTTACTCCATTGTCCTTTCCACCCAAAATGCACGATCTGAAACATCGAAAAAGATAAATTTAAATGCATCACATGCATTTTGAAAGCAACTTTAAGAACCCGAGAGCTGTCTAGGGACGATTTTGACTTTCAAGTTGATTTTTTGGCATGAATTACCTGAATTTAATCAACAAAATCTGTAAATTTGTTGTTTGTTAGATGATTTTAAATTAAGAAATGAAATATTATGAGACAAAAACCCCACATCCATAATCTATACAATTTAAAAGTGTTTTTGTCTATTTTAAAAACTAGTAAAAAAAGAAAAGAAATTTGTTACCTAGTTAGACAACTCACCCATAAAATGAATGTAAGGTCCCCATTGAGCATCATTAATCACAAAATTAGGGATCAAGGCTATGGACAACTATCTATGGTAGAAAATTAATGTGATAAATGTCCAACATTTTATAATGATTGACTAACATTTTGTATAACATATTAATAACTAGAAATAACTATATTACTAAAATTAATATGTTTGAAATACATATTTGACAAGCTAATATAACAACCACTTAATTTTCAAAGCTAAAATTAGAGTCATAGTTGTATATCATTGGAGTTAAGCTAATAGTTAATTTAAAAGTTAATATAAAGCTTCGACTAGGCATTATGCACATTTACTCACTCCAAAATGCCACATGGAATTGTCACATAAGCTGGACATTACATTACCTAAGTGATTGCTTGGATTAGGCATTATGCACATTTACTCACTCCAAAATGCCACATGGAATTGTCACATAAGCTGCACATTACATTACCTAAGTGATTGTTCTTGGTGCATGGTTTCACTGCAATCAAGGTCATTTTCTAGATTTCATCTAAATTTAATTTAATAGTTGTATAAATAATCTAATAGTTATCCAATATAACAACTATTAGAACTGAATTTAAGCTAATAATTGTATAATCATTGGAGTTAAGCTAATAGTTGTATAATCATTGGAGTTAAGCTAATAGTTGTATCTAATAGTTAGTTTAATATTTATCCAAGTTTTGAAGTTTTAAACTAATAATTGTAAAATCATTGGACTTAACCACCAAGCTAATAGTTGTATCTAATAGTTAATTTAAAAGTTAATATATTGTAAATTGCAATTCAATTAAAAGTCATGATTGGAGTTGAAGTTAAGCTAATAGTTTTGTCATCAATTTATTTAAGCTAATAATTGAATAGGTTTATCTTTAAATATAATAGTTGAAGTTGAATTTTGATTTTTCCAACTATCATGAATTGTACTTACCAATGTTAACTAAGCTATTTTTTATTTTTTTGAAATTGTTAATTATGACTTAGGCTAACTCCTTTAAAAAGAATCCAAAATGAAATATAACTATATGGAAAACCTAAACATGTAATATTAACAGAATATTAGTTAGATGCCAAACTATGTGATGTGATGGTGATCAACTATGAGATGTAGGAGTTTATTAGGAGTTCAAACTATTTTATTAGGACTTTGAACTCCTAGATGCCAAATGCACTTGAACTAAGTTTTAAGTGATTAAAGTTGAAGTTAACATAATAGTTGTACAATCATTGGACTTAACTGAATAGTTGTATCTAATAGTTGAGCTAATACTTATCCAAGATAACTGTGATTAGAGTTGAAGTTAAGGTAATAGTTCTAAAATCATTGGAATTAAGCTAATAGTTGTATTTAATAATAGATGGAGTTAAACTAGTATTTGAGTTAAGCTAATAGTTATATCTAATAATAGATGGGGTTAAAGTCATATTTGTATCTAATAATCAAATAGCTGAAGATTAATTATAATTTTCACAACTATCATTAAGTGTAATTATCACATTCTATTTTTTTTTAATTATTAATTTTGTACTAAAATCAATTTGGATATTGCACTTGTGTCATTCTCAACGCCCATATAATCAATTTGAAAATTACATTTATCTCAGTAGATGGAAAAACATAAATGATAATCCACCCAAAAATTCTAGAATAAGGAAAATTATAACACTCACAAACCAACAACTTGTAATATAGGGCGATCCTTGCGAGTCCTTATCTGTTCTCCTGTAAGACTCGACTGTCTAACAATTACATGCGTTTTGTTTTCAATCGTGGCAACAAGAATAAAAATTGATTGATGTTATAGTGTAGGGTTACCATCACGTAGAAAAATTAAGGTAGAGCTAAGCCATGTTACTCTATTGTCCTTTCCACCCAAAATGGACCATCCGATTTAACATCGAAGAGATAAAGTTAGATGCATCACATGCATTCTGAACGTACCTTAAAGAAACGATAAAATGTAAGCTTGTCACGGCGTGTCGCGACTCGAAGCTCGAATGCCTGTGGATAACCTGTTACATTTTTCCGCAAACTTTCAAACATGAATAACGTACACCAAAATTCCATTCGCATTACGCTGCCAACGCAATATCTACTGGTTAATGGGGGCGTCTACTGGTTAAATCTATCACGAAATATCTAGTAGTTAGCGAATGGGACTCATCACATGCATTTGTCTTTCAGCACTCTGGCAAACCAGGCAAAAGCAAAAATTTCACGGACCACCACGGTTCTGTACTTCTATTCGCATTATAAATTTTTGTAGCATTGACGAGAAGTGACAGATTGAAATTGAATGCATTGTCTAGATAAATTGCGATTACGTTTCATGTCGTTGTAAATTTATAGGGCTATATTATATAGAGAACGAATGTATGGCCTCACCACAGTGTTCTGCAATCTTTCTATCCTTTTTTTTCACTGATAATTGCTTTCCTTTTGAATTCTTGATTTTTTTGACAAAAAGGATGAGAAATCCTCAAGTTCTTTTGAAGCAGATCATAAGTAGAGCGTTCTGCACGGTTTCCCATGGCCATAAGGAAATTGGCCATGGCAAGGAAGACAAGATATTTCACAATGAAAGATGACGTGATGGAAAGATCATGCAGTGCTCTGCCCACAGACATTCCCAAGGGACACTGTGCAGTACATGTTGGAAGCCAACGCAATAGGTTTATCATTCCCACCATTTATTTCAGTCATTCCCTCTTCCAGTCATTGCTACAAGAAGGCTGAGGAAGAGTATGGTTTTGATCACAACATGGGACTCACTATTCCGTGTGATGAAGCTGATTTCCGGTACCTGACATCCATGTTGGGAAATAAAGGATGTCGCAGCTAGAACATTGAGTGTCAAACCAAAGATCTGCTTTGGTTCTTTTTAAATTTGAGGTGGAGAAGCTGAAGAATTTTCAGATCATCACTGTCCAAGGGTCCACTATCTAGGCTTTTGCGTAAGGCGGGGAACTATTCAAATCACATTCTTCTTCCAAAAAAAATAAAAAATTGTGAAAGCAGCCAGACGGACATTCTTCTGGGCTATGGCTGAGAATACATAGTCGCATTGGCCATTTTCTGTGCTGTGGCTAGTTGAGACTGGCTCATGACAGTTGAGATGCTTAACTTTACTAGGTCAAAGGCAAAACTGATCAATATAATGTTTATTTATATCATTTTATCATTAGTTTATTCATTACTTTTTATCTCGGTTTAGGTTTTCCAATATTCGGAGATAATTTATAAGGTTATTTTAATTTAAATTTAGAATTATTTTATTTATTACTTTTTATGTCTGTTTAAGTTTGTTAATTATTTTATTTTAAAATTTGTTTTATTAAATATTAACAAATTTAATTAAATTTACTTATATGTAAATAATTTAATGTAAAAACTTTACATATGTTACATTTGAAATTGGATTTAAAATAAATCTTGGATGTGTGCAAGTTGATGAGGGTTTTTTTTATGCTTTAGACCCAATACAAAATTGGAAAACACAGGCATCCATCAACTTGAATTGATATTTTGAGACACTTATACAATGATTTTTCGGGATGAGTAAAAAACAAGAAATTTAGGAAACTGAATGAAGTTTCCAAATATGAAAAAAATTCTATTGAAAATGTAGTTAGCTATCTAAAGTTACATATTTTTTAACGAGCACTTTTTATTTTTGGGACAATTTATAAGGTATATGTTTTTGTGGGTATAGCCTTCGAGTAACTAAATGATGGAATAAACTTACCAAAACAGGTAGACATATATAGAACATATAGTACTAGTGCACGGCTATTTTTCCAATAATAAAAATAATATGGGTGAAATCATCAACCTGAGTGTCTATTCCGTGAGAAGCAACTTTCAGAATCCGTATTTAAAACACTTTCGGTTGAACTATTTTTTTTTTTTGCCGAACTATTTAACTTTTCCGGTTGAACAATTTAAAAAAAATTTCGGCCGAACTGTTCTTTCGGCCGAATGTTAAAACTAACGGTGAACTTCGTGATGCGGGGTTTGTAAGAATCACTCGAAAAATAATGTCCGGCATATTTGTTTTCATGCAAACATTTTTTCGGCTGAAAGATTGTTCTGTCGAACAACCTTTGGACAAAAAAATGTTTCGGCCGAAAAACCTTTCAGTTGAAACAAGGTATATATATTTTTAACGACAGAACTATTTCTAGTTTCGTCATTTCTAATTTTTGCCTATGCCTCGTGCTCTGCAATGCCTGTGCCTCGGCTCTACCTTGCCTCGCCTATTAGGCCTCGACTCTGCCTCTATCTTGCCTCGCCTCGTCTGTTAGGCCTCGGCTCTGCCTTTGCCTTGGCACTACCTCTTCCTCGCATCAGCTCGCCTCGCCTGTTAAGCCTCGTCTCTGCCTCGCTTGTTAGTCCTCGCCTATGCCTCGACTTTGTGTTAGGGGCTCACTTTTGTGTTAGGAGCTCGCCTATGTGGTGCTTCGCGGTGATGGTGCTTTGCCTGTGTGGTGCTTCACGGTGGTGGTGCTTCGCCTCTGTGGTGTTTCACGGTGGTGGTGCTTGGTGGTGCTTCGCAGCTTTGTGGTGGTGGGTGTGCTTTGCGGCTTGTTGGCGTCCGTCTGTGGGCATATGTCTGTGGTGCTTCACAGTTTCTTGGTAATCTTGTTATTCAAATTTTGTTTAAGTTTGTTTAAGCCTATTCTGTCTACTATACATACCAGGAAGGAAGATATAAACTGCTTTTGGACCACCATGTATGCACACCTCAACCAACTTAGTAAAATAAAGAAATTCAATTATATGGATCCTATTAATTAAATATCTTGAAAGTGTATCCTCTATTATTTCAGATATATTCAATTTCTAGGCTCATTTTATCTTATTAGATCGTAGCGTATTCGGTTATAAGTAATATCCCCTCGCTGGCAAGTTAGATCTAAATCACTAATACCAACAAAATATATGTTTTGTGGTGCCTATCACATATCTAATCTCCACTGTGAGGTGGTTCTGTTAGCAGAATCCATGTTTGTTGGATTTGGACATATTTACCAAACCCTCCTTCCCCTCGTGCCTCAGGTGAGCCCTCCTCTTCATTTAACAAACATTTTTCCATGGTCAAAACCTAATTTGGATGGGTCCGATGAACACCAATCATTAGAACATGTAAATGGATTTATTTATTTACTAAACTATACCTTTCATAGTGTTTCTCCCTTTGCTAGGAGGTCAAAAATAGAAAGTCTCATCCCCAAGACCAGAAAGTTCTACCAACAGTTTGAATCCCACCAACCCTTTATATCTCTAGCTACTTTATATCTCTAGATAGTAGTGCAACATAAGTAGTTCAATCTCTGTTCAATCTATGCTAAAGATCAAATTTCCATATAATTCATATCCTATATTTATTTTGTGTGTATTTGATTTTTATCTGAGCATGTGGTCATACATCATAGTTTTACAACTATTACTTTGTACATTGCAAGGAAATTCTATCTATCTTGTAAATAAGGATCATAATTAAACCTTTTACTTTGACACTCAGCTATGCATTAGATAGTTGTGATCGTCAGTGGTAGTTAATGAACACCCTTTTTTCTCATGTGTTACATCTAGTTCATGCTACACCTTTTGTGTAGGAAACCTCAGAACTTGGAAGTCTTCAACACACTCTCTCACATTACCTATTGTATCCTCATCCCTCAAAATTCCCTTGAGCATGCCCTGCCCACGATAGTTTGGATCATCAGTGGTAATTAGTGAATGTCCTTTTTGTTTTGGCACTGAGTCGAGTTCATGCCACACATTTCATATAGGCAACATTACAACTTGATAGTGCTAAACATAGTGTTTAACATTCATATATATATATATATAAAATTCAAACTTCAAACTTCACTAGCCTCTCGAAGCATTCACTGAATTTTGAATTGTTACGTGCTTTTAGGTGGCCTTGAAATGTAGAGTAAATTGTTTCTAACATACAATAAAAAGTCACTTGGATAGATCTGAATAGAGCCAAATGGGAGTCAATTTTGTTTTTTCATTTGCATTAAATTTTCTGTTAAAAAGTAGAAATTAATTTTGTTTTCATTGCTATTAAATTTAGTAAAGAATTAAAAAAATTTAATTAGATAAAATATGAATATAACTTATAATAATTCTAAAAATTGGAATAGAAAAGATTTAAGACATCTATCTTAGCTAAAATTAGTAGATCAACATCTATCAACAATTTTCAATATGATTTTTTTAAAACATTTACCAACAATTAATACTTTTTGCAAATTTATCTTAGGCAAACACACATAACCACAAATTGGGTTTCAGACGGTTCTGGTGCAAACACACAGAACTACACTAAGCTACAACTCAACAACAATAAGAGCATAATATTCCTCTATCTGTTAAATCCCTTACTAATCCGCAAGACTTAAACCTCTTTATATGCATTCTTTAATTTAAAAGATCCCAGGTTGAGTCGGTTTTGGAAAATATCCAGTTAAATATTTCAACAAAAAAAATTTAAAAAATATATGGTATGTTAGTGTTAATTATTTTATTGAACTATGAAAAGTTATGACATGCAGTTATTCAACTATAATCCCTAATTAACCCCTCTTGTTGCTCCCTAATTAAAATTATAGAAAGACTTTTTCACATGGGGCCAATTTCACAAGTACCTTCAGTTTGTTGTTTCATTACAACCATACAAAAATCCAGAGCATCCTTTGTTCTATTTGAAGTAAAACTGCCCTTTCGAGCAAAACCTGTAATCTTCCCTGAGAGCACAAAACTGTAAACTAAAGTCTATGTACTGTCATCTGTGCGCAAAAGTATACTAGTGTTGATTTCATCTATTATTTATCTTTGTGGCTATTTAAACCTTTATAGATGCCAAGCCAAACCTTAAGAATTTCATTAGAACCCATACATAGAAAGAGCTTGAATCTGTTATCCCCCTAGGTTGCCAAAAATTCCCACTATATGTTCCTTTAATTTAGTGTGCTTTAGTTTACAAATGAGACACTTTTCCATGAAGTTTCTTCGAGGTAGATTATTTGGTTTGTCAAGGATAATTTCCTACCATGACAACTATCAATAATGATATCATGATATTGTGCATATGCTTGGTTCAATATTCTAAGATCTTATCTTTTTCTATTGTTCAATTGTATGTTCTATCAATTTATGTTGGTTGTTCATGTTACATAGTAGGTTGTTCCAACAAAGGTGTGCCTTGGAGCACCAACCCATGGGCATAAAACCCTAGATGGTGGAGACTTCATCACACCAAAGGGGTAGTGAGCAAAGCCACTAAGCCAAGTACTTTTGAGAGTAAAACCAAAGGTGTTGTCCATGTTCAGTCCAAAGGATAAAAATCTCTCAAACCTTATATCCATATAATAAATTTCCCTTTGGTCTATACAATAAATTTTTTTGACCCCTTGCTCTAGCCTTAGCCTTATAGGGACATTGAAGTAGCTCTAGTGCATAACACACTCCATATGAATCAAAGTACATCAACAAAACGGCTCTAAATTATTTATTTTTTCCTAACCAGCATTTCCACAAGATTAATAACTTGATGTGGATTGATTGTATTATGTTTTATACACAATAAGTATATTCAATTTTTTTTTTCTTGTTCTCAAAAACTTTCTATGGGCTAATCTACATTAGTTCATTGGTGCTTATTTTGATGTTTATAGGAGATATACAGTAGAGATGGTTCGAGACAAGGTGGTCACTCATTCTTCGAGTCGAAGATGTACAGAGACATCTGAGACAAGGACGCCTAATACCACACCTACATCTACTGAAAGACCTTCAAATGTTTGCTCTCAAAGATGGTCTGAATCATCTAGAGATTCTCGCTTATTATATTGAGACACATTAGGTATGTGTGTGAAATTTATGCACATGCAAAATTTATGAGTATGCGTGAATATTTATATTTGTTTCAAGTCTTGTTCATTGATTTTACTAAGTTTCATTAGCATTTTTCTTTGTAGAGACACGACGTAATAGATTTTCTTGTGAGAGTGGCCAAGCTTCTGTGTCTGGTCGATTGTTTGATTCATCATCTCGTGACTGTTTTCCCTCTTCTGGTTGTTATTTCAGAGAACGACCAATGGACCACCAACATTTTATTGGTAATATGTTACATATATATATAATCTATTTAAATAAATTACCAATTTGCATGTGTATATATATGCTTGTGTCTTTATGTACTAAATTATACATGATTACATGTGTAAATGTAGAGGATCGTGGTTCTGCTGAGGGTTATGATGATGCATTCAGAGAGGCTGGGGGTGATGATGCATTCAGAGAAAATGAGGGTTATGCATTTGGAGAAAATGAGGGTGGAGATGTTGAGGATTTTGCAAAGGACCAAGAGCAAGGTCATGAAAATTCTTAGAGAAAGGGTCAAGGTCAGAGAAGGGCTAGTACTGAACAAGCACATGGTTGTCATCCCATGACCATTTATCCTTCAGATATACCCGATGCTCTTCCTTGGGAAAATCAAGAGGTTTCTATCACCCTTGAACAATGTACAACCCACCATAAAAAATTGAGGGATGATCTTGCTAGCTTGGAACTCCCAACAGAGAGTTGACAAAGCTTGCAAATACTTTTGGGATCTTTAGGAAAGTTTATTGGTTCCTATAGAACTGTTGGTCCAACAACATATTGTTTTATTCACTTGATGCGAATGCGGAGGGATAAGGTGATGGGTCCTAACAAGTGGGTTGATGTAGAGAAGAGGGTATCAAAAGTAGATGTCATTTCAATGTTTAATTTTAAAGAAGGACAGAAGCGAAAGATGTTAAAGGTGCAATATTTAAAGCACCCTGAGATTGCACACCATTTATATGATAGATTATTGGCTGCCTATGGTATATTTCCATGGAATGATGAAGTGCCACATTATTTTGCGAGTTTTTTTTATGCGGAGTTTTTTTTAAACATGAAGCCAGATTACACAGATGTGTCCAAATTTTATGGGGTTGGAAAAGGTAGGACGTATGAATGAGAAGGAGCCTATCACAATCCATTGTTGCCTAATCCAACACCTCATTTGGTAACTCAGCCATAGAGAGTTGTTACATTATGATCAGAGATGGAGGCGCCCTCTCAGATTGGTCTAGAGTTCATAACCGTCATCGGAGACAACTTACCATCTTCTCTAATGGATGTTGATGTGGTCATGGATAAACATAGAGCACACGCTCATTCTCATGCATATTTTTCTTATAAAATAGACAATGAGGTAGATTCAATGAGCTCTGAAGATGCCAAGGCATATGCAAAACATTGTCGAGATGGATTGTTTGATTTACTCCATCGCGAGGAAGGAGGGAGGGGGGAGGTATGTGAGAACTTTTATGTTTTTCTCATAATTATTAAATCCTGTTTTGTTAGTTTATCTAAATATATAATGAACTCATTTGAATTGCAGTTCACCCAAATGTTGGATGAACGTGATTTTATGGTCGACTCTAGTGTTAACCTAGGGCCATTGAAAGAGGTACATTTGCATAAATATTTATAAACTTATATGTTTTTATTATTAACATGACACATTTTTTCAAGATTGAAATTTTGTTTGTGTTCATAGGTTTCGATCCCATTGCCTAGGACCATGGGTATTGGGCCCCTCTCGTGATCAATCTTGGGAGACATTCCTAGTGTCTCCCAAGATTTGTAGGTAAATAAAGCACCTTTCAAATATTTTAGTAATGATTAATTATTTTTTAATGATTAAAAACATTTGACATTTTATTTAAATTTGAATTAAGTTACATTTAAATTACATGTTTTAAATGTTTAAGTAATGGTATTTTAATTGTAGGTGGGTAAACGTATTGTACAACCTTCCATGGATGTGGATGTGGTGACCTCTTTGGGTGTTGGCCTCACTCAGGTATATTTATTCATTTTTATTATTTTAACTTCAAATTGTATTTTTATTTAAGTTTATTTACAGTATAAAATTTATATATTGAAACTTAATTATATGTTGCATGTGTTATATAGGTCAATCGCCAGGAGAATGTGGAGAGTGATATCCATATAATGTATATCACATAGTTATATATGTTTTTATACATGTGAACTTGTTGATTTGACATATTCCATGTCAAAAATTTAAACTTAAATTTATGAGTTTAACTTATATATTTTAAACATATATATCATTTTGGACTATTAATATATATATGGTTTTATAATTTTGGACCGTTCATATATATATTGTTTTTGGAAGTTTTTGGTTTTAAATGATTTAATTTAATTAGTATCTTAAGATGTGTTTGATGAGATATATACTAGATTTTTTATTTGTTTAATTAGCATGGGTTTGGTATCTTTGGTTTGTTTAATTAGCATGGGTTTGGTATCTTTAAGTGGCTTTGTTTTATTTGATCATCAAACACAAGGGGAAAATATATGTAATTGATAAAGTTCTCTAGCATGACTGCATTGGTTGTATGATTACACCTAGCACTTTGATGTTTCTATGCAAAGTGTTATCCCTCATCATGTAAAGGTGTTCACTTGTGAATTTTTTCACAATTTCAACAGTAGGGGATGCATTTGATATTGGAGTTTTGCTTGATATTGTGGTTCTAGCCCAGATGTTAGTGGTTATGGTTAACAATTGGTAGTTGTAATGTGGAACAAGTGTACCTTATGGAGGTTAAGGAGGTTGTTACAACTTATTCTTTCATGTAACTTTATCTAACAACATAAATGGGCCAAGGAGGAACACTACAATGGTTTAATTCGAGGCAAACTTTGGTAGAATAACCAATGATATACTTGTAGCATTTAGCATGTTATTTGCTGAATCTATCAAACCCTATAGAATATTTCGGACAAAGATTTTGGGCAGCCTTTAGGTATATATTTGTGGTGATTGTAGTCTCAAAATACATGATATTAAGTTAGAAAACACTAGTGAAGATTCTGTTGCATCTTTAGGAATATAGTGAATGCATCTTAAATTAAAATTTCAGGTATAATGGATGTAATATTCTCATAAATGCATAGTCTAGAATAAATGAATATAAAGGAAATTACCATATCTTGGTAAGTTGATATTAAGTTAGAAAATACTAGTGAAGATTCTGTTGTATCTTTATGAATATAGTGAATGCATCTTAAATTAAAATTTCAGGTATAATGAATGCAATAATCGCATAAATGCATAGTCCAGAATAAATGAATATAAAGGAAATTTACCACATCTTGGTAAGTTGTATAGTTCTTGATTAGTG
Source organism: Pseudotsuga menziesii (assembly GCA_001517045.1). NCBI lineage: Eukaryota > Viridiplantae > Streptophyta > Pinopsida > Pinales > Pinaceae > Pseudotsuga > Pseudotsuga menziesii. The sequence goes on from LPNX011158230.1 coordinate 84,561, forward strand.
ACAATAGGGGAATGTTGAATATCCTTGAACCTGCATTCATACTCCAATTTTGAGCTTGATTTGAAGTAATCACTAGAAAAATCCAAGCAATGAAGTTTCTTATTCTTCTTGAGATAATTAATATCATGATTTTTCCTAGTTGGTGGACTATTTTATGGTGTATATCGTAGCAAGAAATATGAATTGTTTTAGCCAAAATTAATCAGCACCTACGTAGTAGCTAACTCAATTCTTTGGCAGCTTGAAGACCTAAAGTAGTTGGATGGTTTAGGGATATGTTTAACATCACATGAACAATGTTAATGACTCGTAAGAAATATGGTATTTAGAGGGTTATTAATTGCTCATTGAACCCTAAATTTCTGAGAGCACACACATTTAGTGAACAAGAATAAGGGTTTATCCATGTATGCCTAATGTGTAAATTATCATGGGGCAACCTGTTTAGCTTTCAACCCATGAATCCTATAGAAGCCACACCATCATTTGGATGCCTAATGATATCCCTAGATCAATTTTAAACATATAATATCCCTAGATCAACTTTATCCCTAAAGTCAGAACCCTAATATCTATGGTTTCTTCATTTCTTTTGGACCATCTAATTTGTTCAAAATTAATTCAATATTGTTTTATAAAAGGTGTAGTATTACCAAAATTAGAGATCATTTTTGAAACTAATCATGGAGATGGAAACTTTTATATGTCCCATCTCTTCTAAAATTCAACCTTTTGCATTCCAAGTTCAAGCTACTTTTTTTATCTTGTTGAAAAATATACTTTTGTGAAGTTTACATCAACTTCAAGTTTTAATGAACAAACAATTTTAATGTCCCATAAATGTAAGTTCTAAGTGTACATTTTTCTTTTGCATGACATTTTCAAAGACTTTAAGGAGCTTAGTGACATCATTGGGTGGGAAATTGTCATTACAACCTAGTTCTGGACCTTTGATTCAATATGATATATTAGACTCATGGATATTCATGTTCATGTTCAGGAAGGTGCCCAAAGTTTGTAATCTTAAAGTAAATGTTGGCCAAGAATACTAAGAGGCTATATTTAGGGTTGAGCAAACGGTTAACTATCATAGACAAGAAAATGGTCTAATGTATTATGGTATTTTTGATGTGATGGATTTAAAATTGGAAAATCTAATATTTAATTGTGATTGTTTAGATACAATGGATGTATGGAAGATAGTTTAAATAAAGTAAAAATTCAACCATTTGTGTTTAAAAATGCTCTAAATTTGTAATTTCTTGATGGGCCAAAGCTATGTTGTTGATAAAAATGTTTAGTTAAATTGGCATATTTGGATTGAATTCTAAAGCTAACCTTTGCAATGCTGTCCATTCCTTTCCTTTGTTTCTTCAGTAAATGGAAGGAACTTTTGCATGGCAACATTGGAGAAAGAGAAGTAAACCTTTTCCTGTAAACAAGGGAAGGCACTTCTAACTAATCTATGGAAATATTAGGTGATGCTCACTAGATTTATGAAGTAATGGTTTTGTTTATAAGATCAATAAAATGTGGCTAGTAGAAAAAAGAATAAATCCAAGTGAAGGTGTATGAGAAATTAATACACTACCCTAATCTTTCGTTGTATTGAGCCACATGCCTTTGTTGTGAACATTATGATAGATCTAGATCCATAAAAAATATCTAAAGGATATCCAATCCATTTCTTAGGGAACTTTGCATGATAATTATGCATTATAAGGAATTCTCTTGAGATAACATGATAATTCATTCACAACCCTTTCAATTATAATACTTCTCAGCATACATGTAATTGCGATCTTCACTCTAAATTTTTGTTTTCATTTTGGTTGAGGATCAATGTAATTAGTATCTTAATTCATTTATGTAATTAGTATCTTACATGGTGATTAAATTAGTATCTTTAATTTAATTACATAAATTATTTAATTACTATCTTAAATGATTTTGGTTTTAAATGAATTTATTTCACAATCCTCTTTTGTGCAAATTCGATCAAGATTTTTAATCATTAGTAATGATATTTAATATTTAGTAATGTTAATATTGAATGTTTGTATGTTATGAATTTATACAATTGTATATATCAATTTTGTTATAAAATTAATATAGATCATTTTGGTGTACATATGTTGAACAATCCAAGAACAATATATCAAATAATTGACATCAATTTGATATATACAGACGCTAAACAATCTAAGAACAATGAGCTATAAGCTCAACAATGTAAGAACTTTAATCAATTTGACATGTACATAAGTTCAACAATCTAATCTAATAGTCTATCATATTTAAGTTTAAAAGAGGCACAAATCTCATAATTCGACAATTTCATAACGAATGTGCTTAAAAATTCATCAAAACAATATAGCTCAGAACTTATCAATAATCATTCTATTTGAGTGTCACAATTATAAAACCAATGAAGACATCCTTCATGTAAAAAGTATGTATCATGTTCAACATGATTCAAATTAGAAACAATATTTTAAAGGAATACCGTCTTCAATTATTCTTTCATGATCAACTTTTGACATCTTCCATCTTCTAGCTTTCAATTTTTTATTTGATTTAACTTCTATCAACTTTATGTGAGTTGCACATACCAAATGACTATATTGGCAACATATGACATCAGGTTGATAGTATTTAAAGTGAACGTCCCTTTCAGTTTGATATGTTTCTTGAAAAAAATAACCTTTTGATAGAATTGACCCTCTTTCATATATAAAACCTCTGTCATCATAGTCCCCCAATAATTCCATCTTTCTCTTTGTGCATCACATCAAATAATATCTCACATTTTCGTTGTTCTCTATGGGTGCAACCAAAGCAAATACATCTCCTACACATAATTAATAACATTGAATTTGTCAAAAAAAACATTAAAATAAAAGTAGAAAAATTTAGTATTTAGTATGTATACATAAAATTACCTTCTCTAACCAAATCAGAAATTCTATCACCATCAGTTGATATTGCAATGCCCTCTGATTCCAACTCTTCAAAGCTTGTGAGTGGCATTTTTCCTTTCAAATTAATTTCGTTGTGTTTCCAAGTTTTAACATAATTGTCATTGATGTTTTCACAAATCTCTATTGATTATGTGTCCTCTATGCAAATAGGACAAAAGCATGCTAGCTTCCTACTATCAAATGAAAACACATTTTGGAAGGTTTTTTTTTGATTGAGTGTAAATCTCGAGTTCCATGAATAGTGCTAGCATCATATGGGATTGATTTGTCTATATATTGGATTCCAATATGCCAAAAAAACCTGTCCAACATAAACAATTTTACATGTACATGTGAATAAAATGTTAGTAGATGTACATATTAAAGTCATTCTAAGTTGAATAATTTTGTTTTGAAAACAAAGTTCATACCTACACACATATTTTGATTATTGATTGTAATGATGGCTGATATTTAACCGACACCATTGAACAACTTGATTATCACACACAAATCAATCAGCAGAATGGTTCATTTGGTACCTTCGAAGTGCTTGTTTTACACATGCCCCGGCACCATCCTGCTCCCCTTTTCCATGACCAGTTTCAAAAAAATTCCAACGATGTTTCATATTTGTTTTTTTTATGAAGGCGACATAGCCAGAAGAATGATCGTGAAGATTTAAATTTCCCTACACATCCATCTGACCATATCCAATGTTCATTCAGTACAACTCCACATGTTTTCAATGAACCATAAATAATATCAAAACAATGTAGTACATAATGTGTATCATGCATGCGGTCATCCCTCATATAGAAATTGTATTCCTTGATCACATGTCGATTGTCATTCATGCTTTCTATATCATCAACATTTTTTTGAGTATGTCTATATAGAACATGGAAAAATATAGAAACTTGGTCTAAATGATAATATTCACTCTGTATTTCTTTTTGTGCTTCAAATGTGTAATTTTCTGCGAAATCAACCACAGAAAAAATAGTCCCCTGTGGAAAAACATCACATGATTTTTTGAATGGCAAGTCTTTCCATCGTGCTCTATGTGAATGTTTTATGTATTGATAAATTTATTTTTCAAACTTTTTCAAAAACTCTATAACACTGATTTTATCTTCTTGTAAATCTATTCTTTTCGAAAGAGCGTTTGAAGAACTTATAGAATTGTGGGAATACATGACATATTCATATCTCTTCCAATCAACTATGATATCCGACAATGACGGATTTTTAATATCAATATGATATTTATGGTAGAAGAAAGCTAGAGTTCCACAATTATCACATTTCTTTCCACCGACACATCTTTTGTTGTAAAAATTCGTGTGACTATCTCTTTGACATAGAATTTCAGATATAAAAGCACGAATTGTGGAAGGAGGTGAATTCGACCAAAATGTTTTACGAAAATGAAGAAATGTGTCATAATATAATTCAAACTCAACATGATAGCGACAACAACATGTGTCACGAATAGTGATAGGTCTAACATCCCATGGCTTCTATTGTACAAATGTATTGATTGACAGATTCAATTCACTATGTTCATCTTTGAATTTATTGAACAATTGTATTTGAGTCATCTCCAATATATGTTTTGGATGGATTTCATACTAATTTTGAGATATTCTGCATCATATCACGTCTCTTGCATTCGGTGGAACACGAGAATTTTCCACCCAATATTCATGCATCATAGCTGTTAGAATAATCCGTCAGGATTATTGTAAATAAATAATAGGAATATGAATAGCTAGGAAGGCGAAAAGGCTGGTAATCAACCGCCTCATGAAATGTATAAATATAGGCATTTGCATTTGAATAATCAATTTGGAATCGGGAGTTATTACCAACAAGTGGTATCAGAGCAGGGCTGTCTGCCATAACTCCTGCCTGCCAGACCTTCGTTCTGCCATAGCTATTTCAGGCTGCCTGGCTGCCTGCCCATGGCCAGTCTGCCCCTGCGCGCATTCATTGCATTTTCTGCTCATAAGTCTGTGTATACCTAACCCTAACGCTCCATCTTTAGCTGCGTGGAAGCCCTTTCTTCACAGTCAAGTCTTAAATCATTTTTTTTGGTGTGAATTGCACCAGCCTCAGTGATATTGTTTTTTACCATCCACTGGCCGGGATTGTGAGGAATTTGACGTTGCCTTTCCTCTACCATCTGCACTCACACTGCATGTTGAAGAATCTATATATACTGCGTGTGATCTTGATATCTCGCTGGTATTTTGTTGTGTATTTGTTTCACATCGTGAAGGTATTATTCTATTGGTAGAAGCCTTGCAGACAAGGCCATAGTTGTTCCTATCGTTCATGTCATTCAGCTTAGCCAGAATTGCCCTCAACCAATCATCCGGCAGCACCTCGTTAA
>LPNX011158230.1:94467-113490 GCA_001517045.1 Pseudotsuga menziesii
AACAATAGATTTATCACTTTCACTGACCCTATCTTTATAGGGTTGTCTACAAATAATTTCCCAACAAGAAAGCTCATCATTTGCATCTATTTGTAATCGAAATTTGTTATATTTGTACAATATTTTCCGCGAAGTTTCGATAACCATTGCAATTTGCATTGTCAAACGTTTTTGTCTAGAATTAGATGAAATAATCACTGTTTGTATTATTCTATGTGCAGCACTAGTATCTTTGTTTCTGGATTTCCAATCGTTTTTATTGCATTGGATATATTTTTGAACACATTTTGCTTCAACTTTGAATCTTTTGTCTTCTTTTGATGAATACTAGGTGAAATAATCATTGTTTGTGTTATTCTATGTGCAGCACTAGTATCTTTCCTTCTGGATTTTCCAATCGTTTTTATTGCATTGGATATATTTTCGAACACATTTTGCTTCACATTTTAATATTTTGTCTTCTTTTGAATACCCAATAATGACCAAGCTTCCTTCAACTTCTTCGAGACTAACAAACACCTCAAAATTTGAGCTTGTGTTGCCACTGATTCTTTTTCCATAAATTGTTCATGCATCTTTTTAGCATGATATCGTACAATATGGTCAGGTTTCGTACTTCCAAATTTTTCTTTATCAACATTTTGTAACATGTCATCATCAAGGATGAAGCCACCTATATATATTTAAATTTAAATTTTAATTTAGAATATTTCAAATATACTTAACTTGAATCATAAAAATATGACTCGTAATTATAATTATAATTACATGGTTTAAAATATTTTAATAACAAATATATATATAATATTACCTCTATTGGATTGAATATTTGCATCGTTTTGTGATTCTTCAATGTCTTCAACATATTCAACATTTGTATTTGCATTTGGAAATTATACTAAAAAACACATCATTTACAAAAACCCATTACTGCATTTTAAACAAATTTACAATATTCGTATATACCTGGTTCAATTTCTTCTTGAGTTTAATTTTGAACATTCATATCATCAAATTTTTGATCCAAGTCTCTAGTTACATCATCATTAGCGATGTCTTCAATATTTGTATTCTTTTGTTTCTTTTTTTCATGGTATCCGAGCTTTTGCTTTTCATTATGTAAGGCATCATCTCGAGTGCGATCACATTTCCTCTTTCATGTTTTTTTGTTGCCCATGATTATTCAATGTATACCTTCAACTTAGAAGAAAAGTCCCTCGAGAGAATCTTAATCATCAAAGAAAAAAATTCACCTTAGAAAATACAAAAAAAGAAAGAGTCATCCACCTCAAACAATATGACTACAAAAAGTAGTGATAATGGCTACAAGGAAGGTTATCAACCAAATTTGTCACTTCTAGGCCACTTGAATTACAAAAAAATTATAGTTTATTTAAATGTTATAAAATTATAATTAACGAGTATAAAGTCGCATTCACTAAATATAAATTATGAGTTAAAAGGCCAAAAGACGACTACTAAAAATTGAGAATTAACCCGTTTAAGGCAAGGTTATAAAAAGTAAATATGTCCATAAAATACTGTTCAAAATATTTTAAAAATATTTTTAAAAAATGTACCATAGAATAAATTGGTGCAGAATTTTTAAGAAAAATTGTACCTTAAAATAATTTTTAGAAACATCTTCCGTAAAGAAAAAAATACAAGAAATTTTCAAAGTAATGTTTGGTATCAAATAAAAATAGCTTTCACCTTAAAAGATAAGTTTTAAGAATACTTACTAGAAAAGAGAGCCTTCCTTCTTCTATAACTGTGTAAAATGTTGATCAAATATGTTGATCCTTCATTCATATAAATAAATAATTGCAACGCTGTTTCAGAAAAATGTAAAAACGTTTCAAGTTCATGTAACGAAACAGTGTTCGGAAAAAATGTTTCAAGTTTTTTTTCTGGCCGACAGAAAAATTTCAATAGACATTTTCGACCGAACTATTTTTCAGCCGTTAAATCTAACATTCGGCTCAACATTTGATAACTTTCGGCTGAAAGATTAGTTCGGCCGAAAACTTGTAATATTTCAAAAATTGAATTCCATCACATATTTGACTCTTCTTCCCATTTCGGAGAGATCGGATCATATCAAATTCTTACAATTTCTCTTCATAAATAATACCATTAGTTGCATAATTCTATATACTTTCTATATATGCGAATTTTGTTGAAATTGATGTGATCCACTAATTTTATTTATTATATTTCTTAGAAGGTGTGTGGATTGCTTCAAAATATGATAGAATTTATTGAAATGAAAAATCAATAACTTCTTAAAGACACGATAAAAAAATTTGGAAAAATCATGGTGCCCAACATTGATGTGTTGTCTTCAAAAAAGTACTTTTAGTTTTATTTTTTGAATTGAAAATTAGGGAAGATGTTGTGCCAAACTAAACATATCAGTTTTATGGTAGTTTTTTAGATTGGTCCATTTCAAAAATTTATAATAATTATTGCATACGGTTGTTGGATACAAACTTATAAACAACCTTTAGTACAATCTGTCTAGATCATCATAACATATTTTGTTTTTAATGAAAAATAGTTTAATAATGAATAAACTGGTGTAAAAAAACATGACTATTTATCATAATTTCATTAATTAATAACATACTATCAAACACTTGCAAAAATGACATATCAAATGCCAGTAAAAAAAAATCTAAAAAATAACTGATAGAAATCCAACAAAATTCTCTCCAACTTTTGTTTTCACTACAAAATGAAATTCTAAATACAAGGCTATTTTTTCTTTGCTCAAAGTTGACAAACTTGGAAAAACAACACAGCTTTTCTCATAACCCCTCCAAAATAGACACCCAGATTCATGATTTCACCCATATTTTTTTTTTTTAATTCTCTAAGAGATCAAACCTCAAAAACAATATGTCAATTGTGGGTGCAACGTTTGAATGTCTTAATGCAAGGGCTGGTACAAGCTAATGGTAGTCACTTATTCTGGAAAAAAAGAAATTTGAACGTCAAAAAACAATATTAGAGGTACCTACACAACTTTTTGGAATATGTCGTAAGAATATGAAACGTGGAGAATCGGATTACCTTTTGGAATATATAACTTTTATTTATGGAAACTAAGCATAAATCCCCAAAAATGAGGTTCTTCTAAGGTTGGTATGTTATATTTTTTCCAAAAAATAATGAATATGTTTGCGGTGGTCCACTCGTTTGGTATGCAAATGGTGGAATTTTGTGAAAAAAATTATATAGAGTTGTAGATAACAGGCGTGTCTAGTGCAACGTTATTTTACCATATTTATTTATGTTATATTTTTTATTTTTCAAATTAAGGAAGTTAGTGACGCCCTAAAATGTAAAGGTCGAGTGTTGGTCCACCACATCTTGGTATTAACATAGTCGATGAATGATTTTTTTTTGGATGTAGGTCTCTGTGTCTTTTTGTTCGGGTTCTTTTCTGTTTTTAAATAGGTGAGCCAATCAAAATTTATAGCCGAAAAAAATAGCCTACCTTTTGTGTTAGATTGACGTTAGTCCATTTAAAATTAAATAAAAAATAGAAAAAGATAATAGATTTAAATAAAAATTACATATTAAGAATCTACAGACACAATTATACAAGTGTGTGAATTTTCATTAGCAGTGGACAAGCATGGCATATGGAAAATCATGCACGAAATAGGAGAAGTGGTACAAAACAAGTTTTTATGTCATAAGACAGTCCAAACCACTTGGTTGGGCAACCCGAACCTAAAACCAAAGTAGGCAAGTCATCCACCACGTAGGTTGGAAAAAAGGTGCCGCCAAAATTTGAAATTTAAATCACGTGTGTGTGTAGTTTAAAACACAATGCGCACGCACTAGAAGCGTGATCATGCTACTTTGTGGGCACATGTTAAAGCTGCATGCACACATTTGTTAAGTAAACACTTTGTTTTGATTTTATTTCAAGCATTTTCAATGGAATGATGATGATGAACAATGATGATGAGGAGGAGGAGGATGATGAAGATGACTATGATGATGATGATGAACACTGATGGTGATGATGATGATGATGATGATGATGAGGATGAGGATCACGATGACTATGAGTATGATGACGATGATTATGATGACGATGATGATGACGATGATGATGATGATGATGATTACGACGATGGGGATGATGATGTTGATTCCGGTGATGATGATGAGGAGGAGGATGATAATGACTAGGATGACGAACAATGATGGTGATGATGATGAGGATGATGATGAGGATGATGATCACAATGACTATTACTATGATGATGGTGATTATGATGATGATGATGATGATTGCGATGATGAGGATGATGATGTTAATGATGACGATGATAATGAGGAGGAGGATGATGATGACTATGATGATGAACAATGATGGTGATGATGATGAGGATGATGATGATGCTCACGATTATGAGGAACAATGATGATGATGATGATGATGATGATTGTGATGATGATGATAAGGATCATTTCAATGACGATGATGAGGATGATGACTATGATTATGAGGATGAGGATGAGGATGATGATGACGATGACAATGATGATGAACAATGATGGTGATGATGATGATGATGATGATGAGGACGAGGATGATGATGATGGCGATGACAATGAAGAACAATGATGATAATGATGATGATAGGTTTAATTGAAACATTGCTTTGATTTTATTTTCAAGCATTTGCAATGGAATGATGATGATGAACAATGATGACGATGAGGAGGAGGATGATGACAATGATTATCAAATGAGGATGATGACTATGATGAGGAGGAGGAGGATGATGACAATAATGATGATGATAATGACTATCATGATGATGATGATGATGATGAGATGAGGATCACGATGACTATGAGTATGATGACGATGATTATGATGACGATGATTATGATGATGATGAGGATGACGATGTTGATGACGACGATGATGAGGAGGAGGAGGATGATAATGACTATGATGATGAACAATGATGGTGATGATGATGAGGATGATGATCACGATGACTATTACTATGATGATGATGATTATGATGACGTTGATGATGATTACGATGATGAGGATGATGATGTTGATGACGATGATGATGATAATGATGAGGATGATGATGACTATGATGATGAACAACGATGGTGCTGATGATGAAGATGATGATGAGGATGATGACAATGCTGACGATGATGAGGAACAATGATGATGATGATTGTGATGATGAGGATGATGACTATGATGATGATTATGAGGATGAGGATGATGATGACGATGACAATGATGATGAACAATGATGGTGACAATGATGAGGTGGAGGAGGAGGAGGACGAGGATGATGATGATGACAAAGACGATGAGGAGGACGAGGATGACAATCATGATGATGAGGATGATGACTATGATGATGAGGAGGATGAGGATGATGACGATGATGATGAACAATGATGGTGATGATGAGGATGAGGATGATGAGGTTGATGATGGTGAGGATGATGATGATAACGATGATGAACAATGTTGGTGATGATGATGAGGAGGATTATGACAATGATGATGATGAGGATGATGACTATGATGAGGATGATGACTATGATGATGAGGAGGAGGAGGGGGAGGAGGAGGAGGATGACAATCATGATGAACAATGATGGTGATGATGATGATGACAATGATGAAAGCTTTAGTTGAAACTTTGCTTTGATTTATTTCTAAGCATTTGCAATGGAATGATCATGATGAGGAGGAGGACGAGGATGACAATGATGAGGATGAGGATGAGGAGGAGGAGGATGATGATGATGATGAACAATGATGGTGATGATGATGAGGATGATGATGATGATGAGGATGAATATGATGATGATGATGAATGATGTTGGTGATGATGAGGAGGAGGATTATGACAATGATGATGATGATGATGATGATGACTATGATGATGAGGATGATGATGAGGAGGATGATGATGATGATGATGATGATGACGACGACGATGACAATCATGATGAACAATGATGGTGATAATGATGACGATGATGATGACGATGATGACAATGAGGATGATGAGGATGACAATGATGATGAGGAGAAATGATGATGATGATGATGATGATAGGTTTAGTTGAAACTTTGCTTTGATTTTATTTTCAAGCATTTGCAATGGAATGATGATGACGAACAATGATGATGAGGAGGAGGAGGATGATGACTATGATGATGATGATGAGGATGATGATAATGATGGTGATGATGAGGATGAGGATGATGAGGATGAGGAGGAGGAGGAGGATGACGATGACGATGATGAAAAATGTTGGTGATGATGATGATGAGGATGATGACAATCATGATGATGAGGATGATGATGAGGAGGAGGAGGAGGAGGATGTTGAAGATGATGATGACGATGACAATGATGATCAACAATGATGGTGATGATGATGATGAGGAGGAGGAGGAGGAGGACAACGAGGATGATGATGATGATGATGAGGAACAATGATGACGATGATGATAGGTTTAGTTGAAACTTTGCTTTGATTTTATTTGCAAGCATTTGCAATGGAATGATGATGATGAACAATGATGATGATGATGAGAAGGATGATGACTATGATGATGATGAGGATGATGTCTATGACGATGAAGAGGATGATGATGATGATGATGATGATTATGATGATGACGATGATGATGATGATGAACAATGATGATGATGATGAGGATGAGGATGAGGATGATGACGATGATGACGATGACGATGATGAACAATGTTGGTGAGGATGATGAGGAGGATGATGACAATGATGATGATGAAGATGATGATTATGATGATGAGGATGATGATGATGACAATGATTGTGAACAATGTTGGTGACGATGATGATGAGGATGAGGATGAGGATGATGATGATAGCGATGATGATGAGGAGCAATGATGATTATGATGATGATGATGATAGGTCTAGTTGAAACTTTGGTTTGATTTTATTTTCAAGCATTTGCAATGGAATGATGACAATGAACAATGAATATGAGAAGGAGGAGGATGATGACTATGATGATGATGATGATGATGATGAACAATGATGGTGATGATTATGATGATGATGAGAATGAGGATGATAATGAGGATGAGGATGATGATGATGATGATGATGATGACGATTACAATGATGATGAACAATGATGGTGGTGGTGATGATGATGATGATGATGATAGGTTTAGTTGAAACTTTGCTTTGATTTTATTTGGAAGCATTTGCAGTGGAATGATGACGATGAACAATGATGAGGAGGAGGAGGAGGATGGTGACAATGATGATGATGAGGATGATGACTATGATGATGATGAGGATGATGATGATGATGATGAGGATGAGGATGATGGTGATGATGATGAGGATGATGATGATGATGGTGATGTTGATGATGATGATGAACAATGTTGGTGATGATGATGATGAGGATGATGACAATGATGAGGATGAGGATGATGAATATGATGATGATGATGAGATGATGATGATGATGATGATGACGACGATGACAATGATGATGATGATGATGATGATGATGATTATGAGGATGAGGATGACAATGATGATGACAAGTTTAGTTGAAAATTTGCTTTGATTTTATTTTCAAGCATTTTTAAAGGAATAATGATGATGACCATGACGATGATGATGAACAATGATGATGATGATGATGATGATGAGGATGAGGAGGAGGAGGAGGAGGAGGATGAGGATGACGATGATGACAATGATGATGAACAATGATGATGATGATGATGATGATGATAATGTTGAGGAACAATGATGATGATGATAGGTTTAGTGTTGGAGGCCTCCCTTACCCTCCACTAGCCATAGGAAAGGAGCCTAAGACCTCATAATGGCACCCATGGGCCTAAGAAAAAATTAGTTGTGAAGACTATATTGTAAAAATACTCAAAGTAATCATGAATATGAAGTCGTTGTTGAAGAACGTTAGTCATTAAATGAGATAATCGTTACTGAGTAAATGATCTAAATGTTAGGTAGGGGTGCATGCATGTTTAACTGTGTGTGAGCATAAATGTGCATGCACGGTCTTAAACACGCGTGCACGTGCGCGCACCTATTACCAGTTTAAAAAATAGAGATCTGGATTCCTGGGATTGCTACCAATTTTCACGGGTTTTCTTTTGCTGTTCACACGTTTTATGCTCCTGAATTGTTCAATTTGGTTCACAATCCATCACCAATATTTGATCTATTGGATAGAAGCTCACTCTTGGAATCTAACAAACATATTGAGTGGTATTGGAAGTTAGTGGAAAGATTAACACTACAAGTTTTGATTGCAAGAAGAGATCATTTTGAATAAGTATGGTGAATTGTAAATAATTGTTTTAATTCACAAGCTTTCAGATCATTTCATTGATTTATGTTTTATGATATGCCTACAACAATATCTCTCTCATAGACAAAATTTAATTTCACAAGAACAAATCCCAACTTCACATCTAAACAAGTTTCATATTCTCCATACAAGAGGAAGTATGCAATGTTAACTAATTTACATTTGCACATGAATATATTTTGATTTCACACAATGATGGCATAGATGAAGTTATCTCTTGAGACTCTTAAATTTAAAAAAAACCTTTGAAGTAATCATGGGAGAGGGTCCATATTGAATAGTTCACCAAGTTGTCCATATTCTCTATACAAGATGAAGTATGCAATGTAGATCAATAATCATTTGTACATGAATATATTTTGATTTCCCATAAGGATGGAATAGATGAGGTTCTCTATTGAGACTCTTCAATTTGTATAAAAATCTTTGAAGCAATCATGGGAGATGGTCCATATTGAATAGTTCACCAACTTGTCCATGCTCTCCTCTTCATTCTAGATTTATCATAACATGCCTTTGAGCTTGGCAAGGATGCCTCTACCTCAGTGATTTCTCCTTTTTTCGAGGGATTTGAAACCTCCTCATTGTGTAATTAGTCAATTTGTTCCCTTAATAGTTAACTTGTAACTTAATGAGTCTAATTTATTCAATTTATTCCCAAGACATCCAAACACCAAATTGTGTCTTCCCTCACAATTAGCATACTAACATATTTGTAATTTAGTTAATTATGTTGGAACGCATCATATATCTTGTATAATGGAACTAATACCTTATTTGTTGCTTCTTATGCAGGGGTAGACCTCATAGTTTTGATAAAGAAACTTTTGGATATGGGCAACTCACGTAACAAAGTAAGAAAAACTAGAAGGAATATGCCCATTGAAAAGGAAAATGAGGTAAGAGAAAAGGCCAGGTTAGCAATGGAGATAGTGAGACATGGTCCAAACATTTCCACTAATATTGCGATCGATCCTAATAGAGTTGATGACATAACAACCTCTACTTTAGAACCATAGGTGAAGCAGTTGCGTTCAATGCACCCAACTCAAGTTCCAACATCAACACATTCTCCAACCAACAATCCATCAACGATCCATGTTGAAGCTCTTGAAGACATAGGTATATTGAGAGACGTTGAGTATGAAGCATTGGACCTAGGAGAAATGATTAATTTGCAATATCTCTAAGAAGACCACAACCATGTCGAGCACACTTCCAATATGGACAGACATGTGAATGAAAGAATCCCTGGGATCTGTCTCATGTCCACCTTCCCTACCTCGACTATCTACTGGAAGAAAAAGGACTCCTAGACGTATCCATGTGGATGAAAGTTGTCTATCAGGCCTTGAAGGTAAGTTTCCCAAACACATTATCGATTGGAAATGTAGCAAATTAGTGAAGGATTATTTTGAATCCAAAGGCAATGTAGGTAAATGTAAATTATTACTATGTTTGTTAAAGTCAAATTGTTTAGTTGTTATTAGGAGAATTTTGGGCATAAAGATGGTTAGAATTTCAGAGGCTAACAATCATATTGTTAAAAATCTCCAATCTGCTTTTAATGCGATTGGGAAGACATCCCATACTAAATATCTTCGTGCGGCTCATCGTGTGTTATCAGAATCAGTTGTAAGCAAGTCCACATGACAATGTCACCTCCTTTCACACACTTCTTAGATACTTAAATTAAATAGAAAAATTGTTTAGAAGTACTCTGTTATAAGAACAAATCTATAGACTCCAGGTGGAAAAGATTGTTGCGATTTTGTTGGCAGTTTGCCTCGTCAAGATATGAATCTAATTGATCTTGTTAAGGACTTAGTGCAAAAGTTCTGGCATGATCATATGAGACCTTCATCTAATTAAAGAGATGCGCTAAAGCCGAGAAAAGGTTCTACTGAACATGAACCCCACGTTAAACACTTCCTTGACACAACATAGACTGAACTCTATGAGAGATTCAAGAATGAGCACACACAATTGAACCTGGTCCAAAGGTCCTTTGAGAAATGTAAACCATGGTACATTCGTATATGCATTGATCGAAACACATGTTGTTCTACAAGAAAACCGATAAGTATGTTCAACATGTGCATGTAGCACAATGGCAGGATGAGCAGTATGAAAAATGCAGGGACAACTTTCCCATTGGTACCATATTGTCAATTGTGGATTGTGCATAAAACTACACCCTTCAGCCACAAAATGAAATTCAGAGTCAGTACTACCATTCCAACCAAGTCAGCATCATGGCACATATTATGTATAGACATGGCCCTGAGAGCAACATTAACAACAGGATAATACAAAGGGAGACAAAATTTTACATAAGTGATGACAGATGCCATGATCTGCATTATGTGCAACACTATTTTCGAATTTTCTATGATCAACTAAAGGAGGGAGATATACAGTTGGATTAGCATTGGATATGGTCAGATAGTTGTGTAGGGCAGTTCAAAAATTCCCGAGTCTTCCAATGGATGAGTATGTTACATAATATTTATAGTTTCTTGCATTTATGGAACTACTTTGAGATCGGGCATGACAAAGGTGAACATGACGGGGCTGGTGCATGCATCGAGACTACACTACGAAGGGAGGAGATGAGTTTTACCAGAAACCCCCATATCAAAGATGCAGAATCCATAGTTCAGTGGTGCTCTGCAACAATGTCAGACCGAACTAAAGTTCAACATACATCAACAGGGGTAGGAAGGCCAGTCAGGAATTTTTGGCATGTGGTTGACATAGATCGGTCATGTTCCTATAGTTGCGACATAGTACAAGGAACACATGGATTTCATTCAGTTCAAAGCTCAAAAAACTCCCTATTTGAAATATGGACGTGGAAACTTGCTTGCTTTTGCAACCCTTGTAGTAATGGTGAATGGGATGAATGTGAATGCATGGATTGGGTTGATGATTGGGATCGTGTGTGACTTGCAGTAGACCCATGTGTAGTCGGTGAAACAACCCACTTAGAGGAGGATAAGTTAAGGATTTTGAGAGACTACGACCATATCTCAGATCTTGTACAACCATAACACACATATGCAGTTGTTTCCCCGAAAGACAATGAATGGGGCATGGATTATTGGTTGGCACGATGCATTCGAGGTAAGCGAATCCTGAATGGATAATTGATTGATGATGAAGGAAATGAATTTCCTATTGGCTTGATGGTGGTTGAGGGTGAATATCTTACACTAGATGGGAAATCAAGAAGAACTAGTGGGCATGTATTCGTGGATTACAGACTAGGTTCTGTGGTCTATCACTTCATAAACTTGATTGTTGGCATGAACATCCATCTATAGACAATGTCAACCAAGAACTCAACAAAGATACGTTACTTCTTGCCTCATTTATAGCATGAGAGATTGATGGAGGAAACTAGCAACATAGAGGATCCAGCTGGCTATATTGAATGAGATTGGGTAATTGCACTTACACTCCACTTGGATGCCAGTTCCATTAGTGATTGAAATTGACAGCTACTATTAAAAGACAAGATGATCATGATAACTTACTCTGCTTTCTATTTGAACTTTGCAAAATCCTTTCCCTTTCCATCTATATCGATGTCATGTCTGAATATAGAGCATGTATAAATACTTATTACCAAGTATTATCTGTTTTATGCACCGTACTTGCTTAAACCAACATTTACAAAGATGGATGGACATCTGTTACATGGATTGACAGTGGTCACATGAAGACCAATAGATATGGAGTATGCATGTAAGAGATGTCCATCCATCTCTGCAAATGCTGGTTTAAGAAAGTACGGTGCATAAAGTAGATCATATTTGGTAATAAGTATTTATACATGCTATATATTCATACATGACATTGATATAGATGGAAAGGGAAATGCTTTTGCAGATTTCACATAGAAAGTAGAGTAAGTTATCATGATCATTTTGTGTTTTAATAGTAGCTATCAATTTCAATCACTGATGGAATTGCCATCCAGATTTTGACGTGTTAGCTTGCACAAGCACATGATTCTCTATAATTGACTATTTTGACTAGAGACAATTAGCTATTTTCTCCATCCCTTTCACACTACTTCTTGTTAGCCAGTAAAGCTATGCAAGAATAAAAATTTACATCATTTGCATTCTCAATTCGTTATGTTCTTTTTAATTAGAGATTGAATTATTTGAATGTAACTTTCAAGTGCAAATGTTTGATGCATGTATCTTCAATAGAGACCCCTCACTAGTTTAATATTTCACCCATGTTTCTATTACCTTTGCTACAGGAGTTTAAAATATATGCCTAGCATCATTTCTATGATAAGCAATACAAGATCAATCCATAGTAGGTTTTTGGGCTTCCATTTAATATTGGAAAAAACCTCTAATATGGTGCAAGAGGCTTAAGCATGTGAGTAATAAAAATGTTGGTCAAAAGTAACATTTCTTGGTAAGATAGGAAGGCAAGGAAGTGACCTTAGGCTATGATATTACAGTCAAAGATATAGGGAGAGTCACGGGGGTCTAGGTAGTGTGGAAATGAAAGGAATAAGCATTGCTTTAGAGAGAGGGAAAGGTAGGGGTCTAGTTCAATGGTTTTAGAAAGGATTAGGCTAGAATAGAATGGTTTAGGTGTGTCTTATGGCTGCCTAATAGGTATTATTATAGTATAGTTTGATAGATAATCCTAGGGTTAGTCCTTGTTAGAAAATGGAGTAGAAGGCCAGAGGATAGAATTACTATGTAAATACCAAAGGAAAACAAGTGCTTTCTATTGCAATTTGGACAATGAATAAGACTGTACGTGTTAGTATGTTAGTTCAATATGAGTTAGGGTTCTATAGGAGTTAGAGTTCAATTATCATTTTTACTGTACATGTTTATACATTTGTGTATTTTTTTGTTAACTAATCTACAATGTTATATTTTTTATGCATTTTATTGTGAACATACAGTCTTTATTGCTTCATCAACAATAAGTATTTCAAGTGCATCAACTGTAAACTACTATTGCATTCGAAATAATGTATGCAAATCTGTAATAAAAGGAAAAGTAATATAAAGAAGTTCAAAATGATATATTAATATACAAAAATTTCCAATCATATAGAAAATATGGCAACTCGTGCCGTATACAAAATATGGCAACTTGTGCCCTATAAAAAATATGGCAACTTGTGCCAAAATTCCACATCATGGCTAATGTACATAGCAGGGTCTCTCAATCCTCTTGCCCACCCTTGGAGCTCCCCAGTCTAACTCCAAAATCGATCTTCCTCTTCTTCGAGATAGAGGAAGCTCAGTTCTTCTGGCCACTTCGACCAACTCCCCTTGGGCTCTAAAATGACAAAAATCAAATGTCAAATCCTACAGGAAATTATACAAGTATAAAACACAATTTAAAAATCAAAATTACGTTTTCAA
Organism: Pseudotsuga menziesii; assembly: GCA_001517045.1. Lineage (NCBI taxonomy): Eukaryota > Viridiplantae > Streptophyta > Pinopsida > Pinales > Pinaceae > Pseudotsuga > Pseudotsuga menziesii. The sequence goes on from LPNX011158230.1 coordinate 108,307, forward strand.
ATTTTAAATAGCTCACCTGAGATGATATCGTAAGTGGTGAGCGGGCTACCCTCCTCCATGATCCAAGTCTCTCGGCAATGCCACCCCACAACATTTAAACAATAAGATAACTCATACAATTTACTGTTATGTTAATTTTCCTTAATATTTCATGAAATTTTCATAAACTAATCAATCTCACCGTGAACACAACAGGCTGGTCCTGGGGGTAGGCAGGTGGAGCAATCGACTGGTCCTCAAGGGTGGTAGGTGAAGCAGTGGGATGTACAACCTGATCTGATGCTAGGGTGGATGGAACAGTGGAGGATGTAGAAATATTGATGTTGGATACAACACTAGGGGGCACGGAGGGAGAGGGAGTGAACTGGAGTGGGAGAAGTGGTGATGTATGGCGATAAATGCTAGCTGGATGTAGAATGGAACGGGCCACCCTGGAAGAGGAAACAAGGGTGGTGGGGGAATATGGGAGAGGGGGATGAGGTTTGGGATGCGGTGGAGGGATGGGTGAATGTGGATGGATGGTTTAATGTGGTTGGAGGGGGGAGGGTGGAAACATGGGAAACTGCAAGGGAGGGGGTGGATGGGTGGTGTAGGCAGGGGGGGGGAGCTGGATGGAAGTGTGGTGGTGGGTGGGAGGAAAGGGATGGATGGAATGGGGTGGGGAGGGATGCAGGTAAAGGGACATGTATTCCAAGGGATACACCAGGAATATATGGTGGTAAAAGTCAGTTGATGGAGAGATAGTGACACCGATGTGCCTATGTAGTGGGACCTACATACATATTCATGGGATCATGTATTAGTACATAAAAAATATAACTATACAAATATCAGCCATCAACACTGAAATTAAATTTATAATTTATTACAATATACCTATCCACGAGGGGATCTGCTAATCCCCGGTGGGTATGGATGGTCACTCAATCCCGCGGACACCTGTTCGTTGGCACAAAAATATTTAGATTCAATTGCTAAAGATTAACTACATTGGACGATAAGATGAACTAAATATGGGTCGAAAATTTAAATAAGTATGCGACGATTGAAAAGAACTAATTTATTGATACAATATAAGTCACAAATTAATCAAGAGACATAACATCAATGATATGATAGTGATAATAACAGTCCCAAACTTGCATAATAATTTTTCTTTTAATTTATGATTTTGAGGGATGTTACATTTTTCTCTGTTTTAGAGAATATCCACAAAATTTATGGGCTTACTCCTTAGACTTTCTCGTCGATCCTTGAAATGATATTCAAAAATCATATGCTTGTCTTGTGCAATATCAAAGGATGGATGATTTGTAGGGTAAGTGTTTGTCATATTTTCCATAACCATATCTTTGAAAATTATATCCATTATTGATGCTAAAGTTTCCTTATATATGAATTAGTTGACTAGTTATCCCTAGTAAACCTTGCTTATGCTTCATTTCCTTTCTGGTCTAGAGAGTTGACATGGCTATGAGTTCTCTTTTCCTCCTATTTCAAACCTAATTTTTTAAGGTATCCTAATTGAGAATACCCTTCTTAGTACATTTTCCTCTAAGTTTCCATTAGAGGTAGCATATTGAGCAGATAATGGTTATTTTAACATATTCAATTCTTGACAATACAACTAAGACCCAATTCATTAATTACCAATTTAATTATCTAACCCATCATCTTGGTGCATCTCCATGTAAATGTTTTCCACATAAGTTTTTTCTAGGTCCCTCAATTTTTCACCAATGTCAAACATACTTCCTAGCTTGTTACCAATTAAGGTAAGAGAACATTTCATCCATTTTTGAAGGAATTGAGTGAATTTTAAGATAGTGTGGTAGAATTTTTTTTTCTCTCACAACCTTGTTAGAGAAACAAGATCGTGAAGAAATAACAATAAACAAGAAACATGATGCAAATATTAAAAAAAATTACTACAGAGACACATATCTTGGATGACAAGATTAACTACTAACATTAAATTTAATTACTGAAAGAAAACTACCTGTGTGTATGATGTCATGGTGTCCTCTACAGCTGCCATGGCTCCATCTAGGTTGAAGGAACCAGCATCCTCCGACCTGTTTGTTGGAGATTTGGCACTGAATAGATGTACATTAAAAAAATCAAGTCATCAACATCTGATCTAAGTTAAATTTATTAGAAATTATGAGATTTCATAACGTATAATCAATACTTGAACATTAAATAAAACAATAACTAACCTGGTGTAGGTAGCTCTCTATTCTATGCTCCTGCATGGGAACATGGCATGGATTCCCACAACGAGAACAATGATGTGACACTGGTCTCATCGAGTTGGATGGATCCACCTGGCTACCACCTGTATCTACTCTCCCTCACCCACCACCAGTAAACCATGCAAAAGTGTGTGTCTCGGGGGGTCCTTCTCGCTCTGCGAGGACATAGCCACAAATGAGGTATGTCTAAGAAGGTGCCATGTGGCATGTCTAATCGACTCATGGATCTCATCTAGCCCACTACCTAGCCCAGGGGGTTGAGGAGGCGGGTTTGGCTCTCGCCTAGGTGCAAGAGGTCCTCTAAGTGGGTTCCAGTGGGTGTGAGGTCGATCTTGGGATAATCCAAAACCGACACCCTAGAACTTGGTGATGTCGAAGTAGTTCACATGGAACCCTAACACAAACTCAGCCCACATTTTCCTGAGAAAATACTGTGGGACATCGACATTGTTGCATGGAGGCTTATCGAAAACCATGAAATGTCTCTTCCTCCAGTTTTCTCTCCATGGCTGGTAATTACACCAGTCCATGCAAACTTGCCTCTTCCTCACATCTGGAGGCTGTCCTATTCTAGGATTTGTAAATTTGCTCCACAGTTGGGATTTTGTGATATTTAGGTTTTTTATATCCTCTTTGGATATACCAGTGCTATAATGCTCTCTCATTCAAGCCCTATATTCGCTCAAACTAGTTATCTCACTGTGGGAAATGTTGATAGATTCTATTATGTTTTGTATTGATGTGGTGACGGAAACTCGAGAGGGTTCCCTGGTGTTCTTTAGTTCATCACTCAAAATTCTTAATTGGTTTAAATCCCCATGTAATTCATCTTTGGGTTTTTCTTCATTTAATTCGGGGTTTCATTTGTCTGTTTGGTTTGTTTCATTCATTTCTTGGGATTGTTCATTGGTCTTTGTCATTGTGGTTAGGTAATTTGTACCTGCAGTATCAAATTTTTCTCATTTCAATTGATTTTCAATTTTTTTAACAATAAAAACAATGAAATAAACAAAAAAAATTGCATTCCTACTCTATTTACCTTACTCCAACATTGTTTTAGGCAATTTGCACAAGTCCATTGGGCTCCTTGGGTGTCGATTTCGTCTCCTTGGGGGTCGTTCGCTACTCCTTATGCACTCGCAGGTGGCTATAAAACAAAAACAAATGCCCACTATTTTTTTTAAACACAGGGATATGCAAGCATCCCTATGTGTGATCATGCCCAACACGCACATGCGTCCACATGTGCGTGCGTGCATAGGCACGCAAGTGCGTCCACATGCGCATGCACGCTCCTATTGCCCACGTTGGAAATCCGGCATGGAGGTTTGCCACTACCGAAGTGGGAGGGCATGCGCGCATCTAGAAGGTTCTTGCACATTGTCGATTTGGTCCACTCGTGCGCTCCCATTGCATTATATTTGGGTAGCAGGTTCTTGTGGGTGCCTGCAATTATTTGGAAAGGTGTTTTTTATAGCATGTAGAGGTCAATGTTCTTTAGTGCACCATACAATTTTTTTTTAAATGGCTGAGAAATGAAAAAGATATGGACGAAACACTAACAGTGTTTTTTTTGAGTTGAAGAGTGATGATAGAAGATAAATAAGAAAAAAAAATTATGTATTCTTGTTAAAATTTACATATTTGGAATCTGCAAAAAAACCATATCTATTTCTAATATTTCATAAAAAATGGAGGTTTGCAGCATACTGTAACCAACGGCTAAACACGAGCATATTGAAAATTTGGATATAATGTTGAATTAGCCATGGTTTATCATACTCCAAGGCATAAGCATATTGAATCCGAAGAAAATTCTGAAGCAGACATATAGGCATAAGAGTTTCATGCAAGCATGGACAGAGGCTCAGGCTTATCATTTGGAGGGAATACATTTTTGAATTGAAGCAAAACGAGAGTGCGTTTTATTGAAGCAAAACGGGAGCACGTTTTAGTGAAGCAAAACAGGAGTGCATTTTATTGAAGCACAATGCCACGTGTTTTTAAATACTATAATGAGTGCTTGTTTTGTCAATTATACCAATAATTTTATTATTTTACCACTCCCCTCTTCTCCCTAACTCATACTAAACGCCCTCCTCCTCTCCCTACCAATAAGCCCCCCTCCTCCTCTCCCTACCTTTAACCCTACTCCTCTCTCTTACTAACATCCCATCACCCCATTAGTTCTTGCTCTCTCTCTCTCTCTCACATGACACACCTATGTTCCCCCTTACCACTAACACCTATATTTCCACTCCCCCCTACCCCTAAACCTATAACCCTTTCTCTATACCTCTAACTCTTAAACACCTCCTATTGTTCTATCTCTAATCACTTAGCACCCCTCCCCCGCCCCCCACCCCTGACCAAAACCCCTAAAACTTTCTTCCTCTTTCTCTCTCTCTTCCTCTCACACACACATGCATCTTCCTAGCACCTCTCTCTCACTCCTAACACCTAAAACATCTCTCTCCACTCTTTCTTGCTCCCCAACTCATCCAACTACACTTAGTCCCCACACCCCTATCTATTCCCCAACCCTCTCTCTCTCGCACACACAGACACCCACATTACACATCCACAGGTCACCCCTATGACTAACATCCCTTCTCTCCCCCCCAATTCTTACTAATCCCCGATCCTCCTCTCCCTACCTCTAACTCCCCTCCTCCTCCTACCTCTCTCCCCCACTTATCTCCATTACTAAACCCTTCTCCACTCTCTCTTACTCTCCAACCCCTGACACCTAAACACCCCCTCCCCAACCCCTAAAACCCACCCGAGCACACACATCCATTGGTATTCCCCACCTCTAACCCCCCTCTCCTCTTACCCCTAACCCCCTCTTCTTCCCCTAACTCTAACCCCACCCAATCTCTTCAATCCCTTGACATCCCACCACTCTCTCTCCCTGTCTTTCACTCTC
>LPNX011158230.1:115893-186077 GCA_001517045.1 Pseudotsuga menziesii
CTAGGCTTGGCAAGGCCGGGATTGCTTGGGATGATTTCTATTTTATGGATCAAGAGTGATTGACTTCAGTCTACCATTGCATCTAAAAGGTCCCTCAAGCTTGTGCACTCACCCCTCTGCTCATTTTAATTTCTTAATTTTTTTTTATGTAAAACTTATAATTGAATAAACATATATTATAAAAAATAATTACTTGAATTCCTTTTATTGTTAGGTTGATAGACTTTTTTATTTGAGATTTGGGGTGGACTACCATCTATGGTTTTTCATTTACCACCAGGATGAGACAAGTGTACTGTTAAGATTGATATTTAAAATAATAAAAAAATTAAAAATAAGTGGTAGCTAATGAATGTGTGACTGGTAGCCATGCATGGATGAATGCGTAACTGGTAAAGATGCATGGATAACTCATAGCTGATCAATGGATAATTGAGAGTTCATGGGAGATAACTAGAAGAATGTGAGATTTTAAAAAGAAAATTGATAGTTGATAAATAGATAACATGAAGAATGTTGGTGATAACATGTAGCTATGCAAGGATACCTTAGAGTTGAACTAGTTTAACTAAAAAAATATGAGGAATAAAAATAAATCCAGACTATCTTCTTTTCCACTGTTATCTCTCAACCATATGATCCCTATGGGCTGACAACATCTACACCATTATAAATTGTATAATATTTCCATAATATCACACAAAATAGCAACATACAATCTATATCTATGTATTAGCTGTTACAAACTATTAACATGTTTTATATTCAACATCATGAAATATAGCAATATAAACTATATGTTATCTGTTACACAATATCAGTAAGTTCCATCTTCAATATGGCATGAAATAGCAACATATGAAAACTATGTGTTATGTACTGAGTCATTAACTGTGTTATATATCAAAACTGTTAGCCAGTCAGTCATTTACTGTGTTATATATCAAAACGGTCAGCCAGTCATTTAGAAGTTGTTTAAATTATTCTTTGAAATTATTTATTATAATTTTTTTTTTACAATTCTAGAATGTTTTTTACATCAAAACAAAATATGCAAAATAAAAAATGAAAATGCCTTTTCATACCATTATATAAAAATCCTAAAATAATATCAATCATATAAAACTATATTCTAAGTTACTTTGCAAATGCTACTACATTGGAATCGATCTTACACCTCATTTTTTTCCGGGTAAATTATCTACCAGGAAACAGAGTTGAGTTTTCACTTCTTAGTGATTTGGCATTTTAATAAATACTCACAGATGAAGCACATCTAAATTGTAGGTTGTCGATGCTACTCTATTTGAATAAATTCCCGTTTTTCTGCCAATTATTAAATAGATTCTCGTTTTTTCTCGCATTTATATTGTATGAGCCTGAGCGCACTCGAGTTGATTTGGCATTCGAATAAGTATTGACATGCTACACACATTTAAATACTAGGTTGATGCATATCCCAATTGTTTACAAGTTTTCATTGCATTTTGCTTTCTAATAGCGACAGGCAGAAATTGGATTTTAGTTACAAGGGTTTTAGTAACATTTCTTATTTAACATGGATAATACAAATATAAAAAAAATTATCTTTAATATTTTATTTAAAAATTATTTTTTAAATAAATATAAAGTATTTTTATTTAATTTATTCTTTCCAAAGTTAAATTGAAAAAAAATTCATATGATTTACCCGAAATTTTATATAATTTACCCACTCTCATGGTCATTTTACATCTATAAGACCATATTCAATTATGAAATAAATACGCATGCCATGCAAAACATTTTCATAAATACGAAGTAAATAAGGTATGACACTAAAATAATAACAACTCCTTAAATATGGATTACAATGTTATATATAGGCTAATTCTTTCAGATTTATAATTAACATTATTTTTTTAATTTAAATTATAAAAATAATTAGAAAAAAATAATAATAATAAATTTTATAATTATTAAAAGAAAAAATTATATAAAAAATATTATCCTTATCTATACTAAAATATAATCATCTAAATATGGTGTATTCACATGAAACTCTAACTTTAGGACAATGTAAGGTTACCAACAAGCCGAGTAAGCCATGTTACTTCATTGTACTTTCCATCCAAATTGCACAATGAAAACATAAAAAATGAATGAATTCGATGCATAAGATGCATAAGCCATGTTACTACATTGTATTTTCCATCTAAATTCCACAATTCAAAAGATTAAAAAACACTGAAAAATAAATATTTTTATTTATTTGAGAAAAAACATTATGTTAAAAGTTATTGTAAAGTTTTTATGACCAAGGATTGTTAAGGATGACTGTAATTGAATATTTATTTATTTAAATAATTAAAAAGGAGAGGCACCTATCCAAAGGAGACTGTTGAAGAGTCTTCATTGATTCACTAAGAAGAATGAGCAGCTGTAGAAGGCCAAATGACAAGCGCCAGCACTAGCATTTCACTTTCTAGTTGTTGTAGTAGGCAAAATCCCTAAAATTGTCGCCATGTTCCCTAGGAAGAGGAACTGAGCAAGTGGCTCATTTAATTTATAACTGACCCAAAGACCTCGGCAATCCTATAAATATCATCGAATTGAGCAGGAGGCTCATTACATTCTATTCTAAATGATAGAACCTTATGAACTGCTACAAATTGAAAAGCCGACCACACAAGGAAATTCGATGAGGGGATAGCTAAAGTGAAGTTGCTAAAAGTTAAGTCTACTAGTGAGTTGCTAAGTTGTAGAGATTTCTGTGTGAGCTGTTACAGATCATCTTCGTTCCAGTGTTTCAGTGAACATGCTTGAGGATCCTAAAGCAAGTGATCTTGGCTGCTTTCAGAAGACGGTTGGGAGGAACAATCTTCTTTGGGTGTTTTTCCCCCTTCTACTGTTATTCAGGTTCTAAATTGTTTGTTTATTATCTACACATTTATTTCATATTTGAATCTAAAGATTATAAATACTAAAGGATATTTCTACATTTTTTACTGAATTAGATTAGGTCAGATAGATTTTACTTCTGCACAATACTTCTCAAAGAATGCTACAATTTTTACAAATGTTATGGTAGAACTATAGATTCTAGTAATTAGTTAGTAAAGGAAAATATGTAGATAGGGGCATATAATATTATAAACGGTTTTTTTTACTTATCGAAGCTTCTATAGATTCTCGTTTTGTTATATTCAAGTGTATCATCGTGAATAAAATAATGAACCAGATTTTGTTTAGCTTGCTTCTTAGGAATAGAGTTATATTTACAGTTGTCGCAAATATTATCTATTACAACTTGAGGCCTACTTTCATTTTTAATAATCAATAGTTTAAGGAACTAAACGTGAACAAACTAGGGTTTCTTTTTATAGATCATTAAAAATTACAATAAAACTAAACCTTTATAAAGTTCCCTTTTTAATAACCTATATAATCAAGTATAACATACCTAGAGTACTGGATTTGAAGCACGGGGACTTCACTTAGTGAACCTCTTACATAGCACGTGCAATCGTGGGATATTAAAGAATACCCTTAATTTCGAGAGATATTGACCCAAAATATTTTTGTTGAAACCCCCTCTCAATACTTAAAAGCTCCTCCCCACCCCTTTTTATACCTCAATCCTTATAAACCACCCTACCCACCCCCACCTTAAACCCCTCATCCCCCAATACCTGCAATATATTGGTTGGATTTTTTATAATTTTAAAACCCACAATATGAACTAACGTGATAGGATATTGTTCAACAAGTGAAGCCCCCGTGATTTGAAGTGTGCAAAGGCTATTTAGTTATATCAAAAGATCAAATTTACTTACCCTAATTAAATACTATTTACTTACTAACTAAATATTAATTCGACGCTATAGTTATGAAGACTGGAAAGCCATTAACCAAATTAAACATTCACAAATCCTCACTATAGTATAAGAATAATAGTATTAAATTATTAAACAAACAAGTAAAATTAGTCACTTATTTATGTAGAATCCTTCGGTTATAACCCAATGTGTGTGTGTGTGTGTATCAAAGTTAAAAATGACGACATAGTTACAATAATGGTGAATAACACAGTGGCCTCATGGCGTCAACATATTTCGACTAAAACTATACTGAGTAAATTATCAACAAATGTAGGCATAACCCTGCTTTTCAAGCTAAACAATGAAAGATATAATTTATATCCACACATTATCATAATAACCAGGAGGAATACAATAGTACAGAAAATAGTAGGTCAAAGGTTCAAAACCCCATATATTTCTATTTTATAATTCTTCAAAGTCGGAAGGCCCTTTGTTCCTGCAACAAGGGTTTAAGGAAAGTATACAAAGCAATAAATTAAAAACTAAACTAAATCATAGTAGTAGCGATGAATCACACAACACCCTCATGGATTATGGTTTTATCCATTCAACTAAATGATATTTCAAAAGCTTAAAACAAAGTAACCTTAATTAAACAATATAAAAAATAACTGTAGTCTTACGACCTAAAGTCCCCATCATTGCTGGTGGAATAATCATGGTATAAATGAAATCTTTCAACTTATTTAGAAACAAAGGCATTAATCGACAAACACCAATTATTCTATCAACATAATAGCCTTATGGGTTAACCCTTTCATATCATAATTCTTTTGGCAGAGCGTTACCCCCCCCCGCCCAAAAAAAAGAATTAAGCGATGTAATGTCCTTACAGCCTTAAACCTTTTTCTAAAAACAGATCTTACGGAATTAAAACCATGATGCTAGAAATATAACCAACAAATGATTTTTTCAGAAGTTAAAAATATCTTTTTACAGTAAAAAATGAAGTAGAGTTGCAGAGTCGTAAACCCCAACAAAGTGGTTTTATAAAACCTTAATCATTGTGTTTTACAATGCTCTGTGAGAGCTCAAAACCTACAACAACTAAAAGATGATACATTACATAACAATTTCCCTCCAAGACTCCACGGTCGAAGAGCGATCTTATAAAAAAAATTCCATAGGGTCAAACAGCCAGAAGGTTTACCAAGTTTTCCATTAGAAATAAACGCATAAACGAGTCCCATCCATAAGTAGATGGGCCTATCCTGGGAGCCACGGAGTCACAACCAATAGATCCATAAGGAGCAAGGGTGTGGGGTATCAGTTCTTACCAGACCAAGCGCCCACCTCCACAAATTATGTTTCCAATCCAACGCATCAATCCCTAGCAAGAACCTCCTACAAGCAACAATGTAGGGGTTAAATACCAACTCAAATTATATTTTGGAAACAATAAAGAAAAAAGAGATAACATAAGGAAAAATAGTCGAACTTGCCTCTGTTGAATCGAGAATCACCACACAGGAAACCGACAGTTTTGATATTAAATAAATAGGTAATGTTGGTTCAAATGCCAACTTGAGACCACAACTGGTGCCCATACAAGGTTTGTGTCTTTCGTAAGAGGGAAAAGGCCAAGAGCATGCTGAGAGCCAAAGGAAAAGAGGCTTTGCTCTTCCACAGTGCAGGAGAAAAAACAATGGAACACAAAGGCAAGTAGCAGGATGAGTTAAAACCTTAGGGTTTTGGATTTGACACCAATGCCTTCCAGCTAGAAACCTTAGAGCCATCACATGGATTTTTCAATGCCACTTAAATTATCCATTATACAACCCAAACTCCATAGTTTCCAAACCCTCATTATATTTTCAATGCCTTATATATATATTTTCATGCTAGTTTATCATATGGTAAGAGAAAGATTTGTTTTTTTAGTTAAACACTTAGACCCTTGTTAGGAATAGTTGCCTATCCTTAGTTTAAGTTTTTTGTTTAGCTAGGCTGTTGTAAGCCCTCCACTGTCAACACCTCCAAAAAGGTTACTTATGGTTTTTCATTATCCATAAGAACTAAGTAAGGCATGTATCCCATCTCCCTAACATATTAATAGGGTTCACAAGTATTCAAAGAAAATGGAAACATAATCAGGAAGTACACCAATAGTAACTAACAGAAAATAAACATGAAATTATTTCATGGTTTGACGACAAGTAAAGTAGTGTCGTCATAACAATAAGTCGCACCATAATGTTGTCGTACTGAGTCATTATGTTTAATGGATAAAACACTAAACACAAGTTAAAGATTGTGTGGATTTACTTACCCTTTATAAATGCAGTTAGACCTTTATTTAATTTTTTTTTTTAATTTGGAGATGTTACATGTGGTATCAAAGCGAGTTTCAAAACACTAGGCTTGAATATTGGTTCACTTGCATGAAAACAGGAAACAAACTATACTGGTCATGTTTTAAAACCATTTCTGTACAGAAATATAAAATTCTATTTTGCAAGAAATGGAAGGAGTTGAAGCACCAGCTGAAGATGGATCCCACCACAATAATCCAGATAACATATATGCAGAGTTAAATAACCAACCACCAGAACTACTTCAAAATGTAAAAGATCTAAGAGCTGAACTACAAACTGTAAAGGAAGATAACGAAAGATTAATAAGAGCTCAGGAGGAATTAAATAAGATATTACTAGATAAAATACACAACGGGGGAAAAGATAAAAGAAAGGAACATGAAACTAAATATGGAAAAGTATCATACAAACATAAAGGTAAGAAATTAAAATTTTTGGATAGTGAAAGTAAATCTTCTTCAGGAATTAAAGTAAGGTCGCACAAAGGAAAGTATAAATACTCAAGTTAAAGTAGTGATAATGATAGTGGTCCTAGAAAGAGGAAGTATAAAACTTATGAAAATATATCACGAGAATTTAGAAAGATAAAACCTCCTATGTTTAATGGAGAAGTGGAAAATGGTGAAGAAGGTGAAGCTTGGTTATCTAGTATGAAAAAGTACTTTCAGATTTATAATTACTTAGATAGACTAAAATTCTAGATGACTATCTACAACCTAACTAGAAAGGCTGATATTTGGTCGTAGGAATAAAAAGAGTTAAAAACCTTAAAGAAAAATATGTAACCTAGAGAATGTTTAAGAAATACTTCAAAAGGAAATTCTTATCTGAACAGTATTATGAGAAAAGAGCTAAAGAGCTTTATGAGCTTAGACTAGGCTCAATCTCTATGAAAGAGTTAAGTAGAAAATTTTGAAGTTTATTAAGATATGTACCATATATAATTGATGAAAAACCTAAGATACAGAGGTTTCTGAGTTATTTTCCTACTAGCTTCAAGGACAGAATTGAGTTTGATAATCCAAATAATTTTGAAGAGGTAATGAGAAAAGCTAACTCATGTTACGAACAAAGTAAAAATAAGAAAGAAAACATACCTTACTAGAAAAATAAGAGAACAAGTAACTTTGATCAAAGAAGAAAAGGTTTTAATCCTAAAAAAAGCTTCGGGAATAATTCTTGGATTTTTTCTAAGAATAATTATCAAGGAATAGATTTTAAAGGTAAAGCATAGAAAAAAATTACAACATTAAAAGGCAGAGACATGCCTAATAATTATGTTAAACAAAATGAACATAAAGAATCTGTAAAGTGCTAGGAATGTGAAGGACCTCACTATGCAAAGGACTATCTAAACATAAGGAGAAACTACAACAATGTACATACCATTCAGGAGGAAGAAATGGTTGGTGGCGTAGCAAATGAAATGCCCAGAATTTATGCATCCTTGGAGAATCGGCAGGCTGGTCATCAAACCTCCATGGTAGAATTACAAGGTATGATACAAAACAAACCTATTTCTATTTTTATTGATCTAGGTGTTAGTTTAAGCTATGTGTCACCTAACATAGCTAAAAAGCACAATTTACCTTTGAAAAAGTTTGAAAAGTCTTGGTTGGTTCAATTAGATACAGGAACTAAAAGAAAAGTAGTTAATTATGCAGAAAGTTGTGAAATGTTTATGAGTCATTTCAAAAATCAAGTAAAGTTAAATGTATTACCATTAGGGTTTTATGATGTTTTAATAGGTATGGATTGGTTTAAAAAACATCAAGTAGTTTTAAATTGTTTTGAGAAAACATTTACTTGTTTAGATGATAAAGGAGAAATAATTACAGTCAAAGGGATACCTAGGAAAGCTTATGTTAGACAAATCTCAGCATTACAAATGAAAAAGGTTGTATGGAAGGGTTGCAAAGTGTTTGTTGTACATATAGTAAATAAAAAACACATGGATAAAGAAGATATGTTGAATTTCGATGATATTTCAATATTACAAGAATTTTCATATGTTTTCCCAGAAGAAATTACAGGATAACCTCCAAAGAAAGAGCTAGATTTTACTATTGAGTTAGTACTAAGAGTTGTACCTAATTCAAAGGATCCTTGTCGAATGAACATATTAGAACTTAACGAATTAAAACTACAACTACAAGAACTGATAGACAAGAATTATATAATACCAAGTGTATCCCCTTGGGGAGCTCTTGTTTTATTCGTTAAAAAGAAATACAGTACATTACGTTTATATATAGACTACCGACATATAAACAAAATGAAAATTAAAAGAATATATCATTTTCCAGGCATTGATGATCTATTTGATAAGATACGTGGAGCCACGATATTTTCAAAAATAGATTTGAGATCTAGATATCGTCAAGTCATAATTAAAGACAAAAATATTTTTAAAACTGCGTTTAGAACCCGATACGAGAATCCCGATACAAGAATTATGAGTTTGTATTTATGCCCTTTGGGCTAACAAATGCTCCAACAACTTTCATGTGTTTAATGAACAATGTCTTAAGTAAATAATTAGATAAATTCGTAATCGTCTTCATAGATGACATATTAATTTATTCGAAAACAAAGGAAGAACATGATAAACATTTGGAGATAATATTACAGGTTCTGAGAAAACATAAACTGTATGCTAAATTCATTAAATGCAAATTCTTTAAAGATAAAATATAGTATGTAGGTTACGTGATATCCAAGGAAGGAAGGTCAATAGACCCGGATAAGATAAAATCAATAATGGAATCGAATGTTCCCAAATATGCCTCATATGTATGATTGTTCATGGGAAGTATGTTATATTTTTATCATTCAAGCAATATGATCTTAGGATATTATCTAAGAGAATAACATGCACAACAATAAACACAAGAGACAAGAGACACAAAGAATTTTCCTCGAGGAAACCATAAAGGAGAAAACCCCGCAACTTCCATAGAGATAGAATCAACACCAAACGTAAAACCTGAAAACATAAAGATGATCTCTCGAAAGTAGTAGTGTCTCTCTTTGATCCCAACTTCTTCTCTATCACTCATGCACCCTAGTGAGTGAGTGTCTGTGTGATAAATAGAGAGTCTTACTCTCTATTTATATTCTTTCGTTCACTTAACCTTTAACTCTGTTATGTAGGCTCGAGTAATCCTAACTCAGTTATGTAGGCTCCAGTAACCACAACTGGGGTACTAATGACCCGACTTACATTAACTCACCTAGGCCCGACTTCTCTAGGAGAGTCTAATAACCCTAGTTCCCCACAACTGTGGGGACTTTAACCCTTGATCAATAGGAGGGTTACCCACAATGACTTTACATGACTTGTTTACATTATTGAATCTCCCAATAGGAACATCGGGGCATGGCATGACTTAAATACACTACAGACACTTCCTGGAATAAACATCGGGGTACAATACATAATATGTACAAGTGAATACATTCTGAAGTTACAAATACATCAACACTCCCTCTTAACTAGGAAGGTATTCTCACGACACAATTTATCATCACAAGTATTCTTCTCTGTATTCTTCTCTGTATCATTTGGACAACTGTGGGGACTTTAACCCTTGATCAATAGGAGGGTTACCCACAATGACTTTACAAGACTTGTTTACATTATTGAATCTCCCAATAGGAACATCGGGGCATGGCATGACTTAAATACACTACAGACACTTCCTAGAATAAACATCGGGGTACAATACATAATATGTACAAGTGAATACATTCTGAAGTTACAAATACATCAACACTCCCTCTTAACTAGGAAGGTATTCTCACGACACAATTTATCATCACAAGTATTCTTCTCTGTATTCTTCTCTGTATCTCACGACACAAGTATTCTTCTCTGTATCACAATTTATTATCATTGAGTCCTCGTCATATTCATCTTCAAGTCATCTTCATCTGGATCTAGATCATCACTGTTGGATCATCATCACTGGATATGGATCATCACTACTGGATCATCATCACTGGATCTAGATCATTACTAGAACATCATCACTAGATCTGGATCATCATTGCTGGATCATCATCACTGGATCTGGATCATCACTCGATCTAGATCATTACTGGAACATCATCACTGGATCTGGATCATCACTGCTGGATCATCATCACTGGATCATCATCATGGGTTCTCTCTCATGATTCTTCTCGTCACAGGAAGTTCTATAGAGCCAACCTTTTTCATGCTGGTTGTAGGCCTAGACTCCATGTAGGTCTTGTTCAGTGCTTATATATGACACTAAGTCAGAATGGCCCACCCAGCACTTACATCTGACCATGAGAGGAACACATCCAACACCATGTCAGAAAGGCACACCCAGCACTCATATCTGACCATGGGAGGAACACATCCAAGAACCATATCAAAAAGGCCCATCACTTACATTCACAAGCATGATAGGACACACCTACTATCATCTGTGAAAATGCACAGCACTCACAACCACCAGCATGATAGGGCACACCTACTATTATCTATGGAAAGGCTCAGCACTCACATCCACCAGCATGGTAGGACACACCTACTACCATCTATGGAAAGGCACAGCACTTACAATCACCAACATGGTAGGACACACCTACTACCATCTATGGAAAGGAATAGCACTCACATCCACCAACATGATAGGACACACCTACTATCATCTATGGAAAGTAATAGAACTCACATCCACCAGCATGGTAGGACACACCTACTACCATATGTGGAAAGGCACAACACTTACAATCACCATCATGATAGGACACACCTACTACCATCTATGAAAAGGAATAGCACTCACATCCACCAGCATGATAGGACACACCTACTATCATCTGTGGAAAGGCACGGCACTTACATATGATCATGTAGGAGCCAATCCCATAGTCACATCAGATTGGCTCTCAGCCCCAGGTTGAGGATCGCTGGTAACTGACCAGGTGCCTCCATTCTCCCAGAGAATGGCCTTCAACACTTATATCTGATCATGTGGGAACACATCCCCCTATCACATCAGAATGGCCTTGCACTTATATTTGATCATGTGAGAACACATCCCACAGTCATATCAAAATGGCCCTCAGCTCTAGGCTAAGTATTCCTGGTAACTAACTAGGTGGCTCCATTCAGAGAATGGCATTCAATGCTTATATCTGATCATGTAGGAACCAATCCTATAGCCACATCAGAATGGCTCAGCACTCATATCTAATAGGAAGGAACCAATCTTCTCACAATGATAGAATGGCTCAACCCTTACATCTAACCATGGAAGGAACCAATCCTCTCACCATGTCAGAATGGCTCACCGACTCATTATTTCCCCTTGGAGGGAACCTTGATCTGGAGAACACCAAGCTTCTCCCTGAAGTATTCAAACATCACTCTAGCCAATGTCTTAGTCAACACATCAGCTATCTATTCATCCATCGCAATATACTGGAGCTTAACTGCTCCTCTTTGCACCATATCCCTGATATAGTGATACTTGATCTCGATATGCTTCGACTTGTCATGGAACACTGGGTTCTCCGATAACTTCACAGAACTCTGGTTGTCAACATATATACAAGTAGGATCCAACTAGAGATCAAATAAATCAGATAGTAGCTTCCTCAACCATACTGCCTCACAACTAGCTAAACAAGATTTGACATACTTTGCTTCAACTGTACTCAGTTCCACGCAAGATTGTTTCTTGCTAAACCAAGAGATTACCTAATCCCATACTGAAGCAGCATCCTGAAGTGCTCTTTCTATCGATGGCACTGCTTACCCAATCTGAATCAACATAACCCTCCATGTTAATCTTCTGATTTACCATACTTGAGCCCATAATCAACTATATGCCTTAGGTACCTCAGGATACGATTTGCAGCAATCAAGTGAACATGTCCCGAATCTGTCCCGAATTGGATCAAGGTGTTCACAGCAAATCAAATATTCGGTATCGTATTCATCAAGTACATCAAGGATCCAATAATTTGACGATACATCGTAGCATCAACCAATTCTGATGAAGCATCGCTCAATAGATTCAAGTTTGATGCCATAGGTATGGTCATGGCCTTACAGTCCATTATCTAAAACCTCTTCAGGATCTCTACCGTATACTTCCCTTGTCCCAAGGAAATTCCATCTGCATTCTGCCACACCTCCATGCCTAGAAAATAATGCATCATACCCAAGTCCTTCATTTCGAACTCAGCAGCAAGCTTCCTCTTTGCAATTTTAATGAGTTCCTCTTTTCTATCAGGAACAAGTCATCGAAATATAACAGGAGCATCACTGGTTTTCCACCTTCAACCTTGAAGAAAAGGTTGGAATCCGCTTTACTCTCAATAAATCCTAGAATCATTAGTAAGCTGTCCATCCTGTCGTACCATGCTGAAACTCAGGATCTTCTGTAGTCACTCCCTCTGAAGCAGAGCATCATTCTCCCTCTGTCTTTCATACTCTATGCACTGAAACATTATGTGCCGAAGTGACAAGTAGCTTCCTCTGTTAATAATATTCTATGTATCCCTCTAGGATCACTGGATACTAAGATCCTCAATCTTGAAATTTTTCAAAATTTCTTCTGGCACCCATCCGTGACCTTGTCGTCCTCTATAGACTTTCATCTTCAACCTTGTAGAAAAGGTTTAGATCTTCATCAAGCTCCTCATGTATGTGTTATCCCATGGGTGTCTTCTGAGCTCATACAAGGCCTTCTTTCATTTTCACACATGATTCTGCCTATCATGTGTCTCAACTCCCATTGGCTACAAATTTATCTTCGTACTCTATTCCTTCTTTTCATGAGAAGCCTCATGCTACGAATCTTGTCTTGTATCCCACGATGTTTCCATCTACTGCATGATGGAACTATGAACTTCCCTTCCTATATCGATACTACATCCTAGACATCATTCTTTTTAAACTGATCTTCCCTTTATTCTTGGTTACTTCTTCATGGCTGGAAGGTTTTGCATCAATGATGTAACTGCATTCGTAGTATTATTCTTCATCTTGAACTGTCGTCACTTTTTCTTCAGAACAAGTCTCATCCTTGTTTGTTCGTAGGCGATTTTATGCGATCTTTCCTACAAGTCAAATGTATTAGTTGTATGGTTAGAGTTATTTCATAAGGTATATTCATAATTAAAAATTCTTTTGCATCAAGATATATGATTATGCAACTATTTTAGCCAATACAACATTCATCCATATCTCACGGAAACTTTCTAGATGCCTTCCATCTCTACCAGGACAACATTGAGATCGTGCACTAATCCAATATATCAACAAAGAGGTTTCATTCTAGATAAGTAGCAATGGAGAGTTGTATAGCACCATGAGCTACTTACCCATCACATGCATATTAGTAGTATAGTGTCATTAATGGAAACATTCTATCATGCGTAATACATCAACTGAATATAAACAAATACATAACAATATCATGAAATGACAATTGAATACTTATCTTTATTTGTTTCGTGGGTAGACTCCTTCTTTCAGGTTGATCATCTTCTTCATTCATAACAGCAACATTTCTTATCCAAATGCTCAAGATGGATAAGAGGCTCTTCAAGAATTGAGTTCTTCGTATTCCTCATCACTTGAGGGATCTTCTTTGGATGGTGAGATCTTGATCTTCAGTTGCTCCCATATTCTCTTCTCTTATTATGAGTCAAGCTTCTTCTTCTTCCCAGAATCCGTTGAAAGTAATCACTTCCTTTTGGCACACATTCCTCGCATGAATGGATTCCCATGATCCTGGGAGGCCATTGAAGGTGGCTATTACCACTTTTGCATTCTCCACTTCTTCTTCTACTACTACAAGTTGTTCTTTGATTTGAGAGACCCTCATAAAGTATGACTGTATGGTCTCTTCATTTTGGATCTTCACATTGTTCAACTGTTTTCTCAAAGTCGTATTCTGATTTATGTTCTTCCCTTCAAATAGCTTGGTCAAGGAATCAAACATCTCTTTTGGTGTATTTAGGGAATACACTTTTGGTATAAGGTGATCCATGATTGAACCAGCAATGATCTTCTTGTCCCTAACCAAGTTCTTATGGTGTAAGGTTTTTAGCTTCATATCCCTCTGGAACTGGAACCTCTCTACTTGTGTAGGTGTCGAATTCATTTTCTTCAGAGAGATCATATACTTCCATGCTTGGAAGTTGTAAGATTCACCAAGATTATCATCAATATGATGTCATAGATCACTTTGAAATGAGAACCTCAAATGAAAATAGCAAAAGGATAGATCTTACCGATTTGAGGTGTCTGTTCTGGTTCCGAAGCTGGCTGATCTAGGGTTTGTCAGAGAAACCCTAATTTTCAAAATGTTGAATCTTTCAGATCTGATTGGATAGATAGATAAACCTCTTCAAGGTGAGCTATCCAATGTACTCATTTTCTGAAAACAGTGGAGGGAAGCTCCCAGAACAGGAAGCCCTACTTTACCAATTTCTTCTGCAGAAATGCCTAATCCTATTTCTGCGTTATCTCCAAAATTACTACTCCTCTATGTCTGAAAAGTCAGAATAAGGTAGCCTCACCTATCCCTATTCCAACACCACAGGTTTCACCAATTGGGACTTATGGTTGTTTTCCCAAGGTGACCTGTTTCAGGACTGTTCAGCATAGTGAAGTTGTACAGACTGCCACATGTCACTGCCTCATCTTCAAGGTCTAAAAATTATACCATAGAAATTAAATTTTGTTCCCTTTACGGAACATCTTGATAAATTTCATTTGTACCTTGGTAGCCCGAGATATAGCAATTCTCCCCAGGTGTCCTGTTTAGGGATGAATCCTAGAATAGGCTATAACCCTAACTTGGGGAAATCATATCTCCTAGAATATATCGAATCTAAGGATGAAACTTGGACATAGTGTACATCAGGATTTTATCTTCTCCCTGTGAAATTTTCAGCCCCTGATACTTTTGTGATCCCATGATATAGAGAATTTACCAAAACTTATCAGTTTTAGTATTTAGGGTTTTTCCAGCTCGGGGTCAAACTAGGGTTTGGCTTTCCTGGAGTTACACCCAACCAAAAATATTGACCCAGGTCTCTAAAATTCGATTTTCATGAGGATAGAAATCCTATGCTAGGCTCACTCAAAAAATCTTCTTCTGTAAAAAGCCCTAATTTCTTGCACCAAACACTGAAAATGCCCAGAATCGAATTCTGCTTCGACAGAAAGATGTGCCCTTCAATGGAGAGTCATCCTAGCTTACTTTTGCTGATGGATTGTGGAGAGAGACCCAAAAATTATGAATCTCTAGCTTCTGCAGCTACACAATGTCTTCTTCTCAAGTTAGCTCAAATAGCATCTTATATTTTTATCATTTAAGCAATATGATCTTAGGATTTTATCTGAGAGAATAACATGCACAACAATAAACACAAGAGACAAGAGACACAAAGAATTTTCTTCGGGGAAACCATAAAGGAGAAAACCCTGGAACTTCCTCAGAGATAGAATCAGCACCAAAAGTAAAACCCAAAAACATAAAGATAATCTCCCGATAGCATTAGTCTCTCTCTTTGATCCCAACTTCTTCTCTCTTACTCATGTGCCCTAGTGAGTGAGTGTGTGTTTGATAAATAGAGAGTCTCACTCTCTATTATATTATTTGGTTCACTAAACCTTTAACTTTGTTATGTAGGCTCGAGTAATCCTAACTCAGTTATGTAGGCTCGAGAAACCACAACTGGGGTACTAATGACCTGACTAACATTAACTCACCTAGGGCCAACTTCTCTAGGAGAGTATAGTAACCCTAGTGCCCCACAACTGTGGGGACTTTAACCCTTGATCAATAGGATGGTTACCCACAATGACTTTACATGACTTGTTTACATTATTGAATCTCCCGATAGGAACATCGAGGCATGACATGACTCAAATACATTACATACACATCCCAGAATAAAAATCGGGGTACAATACATAAGATGTACAAGTGAATACATTCTAAAGTTACAAATATATCAACACTCCCTCTTAACTAGGAAGGTATTCTCTCGACACAATTTATCAGCACAAGTCTTCTTCTCTGTATCATATGGATCATCATTGAGTCCTCATCATATTCATATTCAAGTCATCTTCATGTGGATCTGGATCATCACTCGATCTGGATCATCACTGCTGGATCATCATCACTCGATCTGGATCATCACTGCTGGATCATCATCACTCGATCTGGATCATCACTACTGGATCATCATCACTAGATCTGGATCATCACTTGATCTGGATCATTACTGGAACATCATCACTAGATCTGGATCATCACTGGATCTGGATCATCCCTGCTAGATCATCATCACTGGATCTAGATCACCACTCGATCTGGATCATTACTAGAACATCATCACTAGATCTGGTTCATCACTTGATCTGGATCATCATCACTGGATCACCATCACGGGTGCTATCTCATGATTCTTCTCATCACAGGAAGCTCTACATTGCCAGCTCTTTTTCATGCTGGTTGTAGGCCTAGCCTCCATGTAGGTCTTGTTCAACACTTATATCTAACACTAAGTCAGAATGGCCTGTCCAGCACTTACACCTAACCATGAGAGGAACACATCCGACACCATGTCAGAAAGGCATTCCTAGGACTCACATCTGACCATGGGAGGAAAATATCCAAGAGCCATGTCAGAAAGGCCTAGCACTTACATTCACCAGCATGATAGGACACACTTACTATCATCTGTGAAAAGGCACAACACTCACAACCACCAGCATGATAGGGCACACCTACTATCATCTGTGGAAAGGCTTAGCACTCTCATCCTGGTAGGACACACCTACTACCATAAATGGAAAGACACAACACTTACAATCAACAGCATGGTAGGACACACCTACTACCATCTGTGAAAAAGAATAGCACTCACATCCACCAGCATGATAGGACACACCCACTATCATCTGTGGAAAGTCACAACACTCACATCCACCACCATGGTAGGACACACCTACTACCATCTGTGGAAAGGCATAGCACTTACAATCACCAACATGGTAGGACACACCTACTACCATATGTTAAAATGCACAGCACTCACATCCACCAGCATGATAGGACACACCTACTATCATCTGTGGAAAGGCACAAAACTCACATCTGATCATGTGGGAACCAATCCCACAGTTAGATCAGAATGGCTCTCAGCCCCAGGCTGGGGATCCCTGGTAACTAACCAGGTGCCTCCATTCTCCCAGAGAATGGCCTTCAGCACTTATATTTGATCATGAGGGAACACATCCCACAATCACATCAGAATGGCCCTACACTTATATCTGATCATGTGAGAACACATCCCATAGTCATATTAGAATGGCCCTCAGCTCTAGGTTAAGTATTCCTGGTAACTGACCAGGTGCCTCCATTCAGAGAATGTCATTCAGCACTTATATCTGATCATGTAGGAACCAATCCTACAGTCACATCAAAATGCCTCAACACTCATATTTGACATGGAAGGAACCAATCCTCTCACCATGATAGAATGGCTCATCCCTTACATCTAACCATGAAAGGAACCACTCCTCTCACCATGTCAGAATGGCTCATGGACTCATCACTTCCCCTTGGAGGGAACCTTGATCTGGAGAACACCAAGATTCTCCCTGAAGTATTCAAACAACACTCTAGCCAATGGCTTAGTCAACACATCAGCTATCTGTTCGTTCGTCGCAATATACTGGAGCTTCATTGCTCCTCTCTACACCATATCCCTAATATAGTGATAGTTGATCTTGATATGCTTTGACTTGTCATGGAACACCAGGTTCTCCAAAAACTTCACACAACTCTGGTTGTCGCAATATATACAAGTAGCATCTAACTGGAGATCAATCAAATCAGACAGTAGCTTCCTCAACCATACTGCCTCACAACTAGGTGAACAAGCTTTGACATACTCTACTTCAGCTGTACTCAGTGCCACGTAAGACTATTTCCTGCTAAAACAAGAGATCACACCTAATCCCATACTAAAGTAGCACCCTGAAGTGCTCTTTCTATCTATGGCACTGCCTTCCCAATATAAATCAACATAACCCTCCAGGTTAATCTTCTGATTCACCTCATAATCAACTGTACCACTCAAGTACCTCAGGATATGCTTTGCAGCAATCAAGTGAACATTTATTGGATATGTCAAGAACTGGCTAAAGGTGTTCATAGCAAAGCAAATATCTAGTATCATATTCGTCAGGTACATCAAGGGCCGAATCATCTGACGATACATCGTAGCATCAACCAATTTTGATGAAGCATCACTCAATAGATTCAGGTTCAATGCCATAGGTGTGGTCATGGCCTTGTAGTCCATCATCCCGAACCTCTTTTGGATCTCTACCGTATACTTCCCTTGTCCCATGAAAATTCCATCTGCATTTTTCCACACCTCCATGCCTAGAAAAGAGTGCATCATACCCAAGTCCTTAATTTCAAACTCGACAGCAAGCTTCCTCCTTGCAATTTTAATGAGTTCCTATTTTCTGTCAGGAACAAGTCATCGACATATAACAGGAAAGCCTAGAATCATTAGTAAGATGTCCATCCTATTGTACCATGTCGAACCTCAGTATCTTCTACAGTCACTCCCTCTAAAGCGGAGCATCATTCTCCCTATGCCTTTCGTACTCTATGCACTGAAACACTCTATACCAAAGTGACAAGTAGGTTCCTCTGCTAATAATATTCTATGTATCCATCTAGGATCATTGGATACTAAGATCCTCTATCTTGAACTTTTTCAAAAGTTCTTCTCACACCCATCCATGAGCTTGTCATCCTCTATAGACTTTAATCTTCAACCTTGTAGCAGAGGTTTAGATCTTCATCAGGATCCTCATATATGTGTTATCCCATGGGTGTCTTCTGAGCTCGTACAAGGCCTTGTTTCATTTGCACACATGATTCTGCCTGTCATGTGTCTCAACTGCCACTAGCTGCAAATGTCTCTTCGTAGTCTATGCCTTCTTTTTGTGAGAAGCCTTGTGCTACAAATCTTGTCTTGTATCCCATGATGTTTCCATCTACTGCATGATGGAACTACTAACTTCCCTTCCTGCATCGATACTGCATCCTAGACATCATTCTTCTTGAACTGGTCTTCCCTTTCTTCTTGGTTACTTCTTCATGGCTGGAAGGTTCTCCATCAATGATGTAACTGCATTCGTCATATTATTCTTCATCTTGAACTATCGTCACTTGTTCTTTGGAACAAGTCTCATCCTTCTTTGTTTGTAGGCGATTTTACACGATCTTTCCTACAAGTCAAATGTATTAGTTGAATGATTAGAAACATTTCATCAGGTATATTCATAATGAAAAATTGTTTTGCATCAAGATATATGATTATGCAACTATTTTATCCAATACAACATTCATCTATATCTCATGGAAACTTTCTAGATCCCTTCCATCTCTACCAGGACAACATTGAGATTGTGCACTAATCGAATATGTTAGCAAAGAAGTTTCATTCTAGATAAGTAGCAATGGAGAGTTGTATACCACCATGAGCTACTTACCCATCATATGCATATTAGTAGTATATTGTCATTAATGCAAACATTCTACCATGCATAATACAACAAATGAATATAAACAAATGCATAACAATATCATGAAATGACAATTGAATAATTATCTTTATTTGTTTCATGGGTAGACTCCTCCTTTCATCTTCTTCATTCATAACAGCATCATTTCTTATCCAAATGCTCAAGATGGATAAGAGGCTCTTCAAGAATTGATTCCTTCGTATTCCTCATCGCTTGAGGGATGTTCTTTGGATGGTGAGAGCTTGATCTTCAGTTTCTCCCATCTTCTCTTCTCTTATTATGAGTCGAGCTTCTTCTTCTTCCCAGATTTTGCTGAAAGTAATCACTTTCTTCTGGCACACATTCCTCGCATGAATGGATTCCCATGATCCTGAGAGGCCATTCAAGGTGGCTATCACCACTTTTGCATTCTCTACTTCTTCTTCTATTACTAGAAGTTGTTCTTTGATTTGAGAGACCCTCGTAAAGTATGACTGTATGGTCTCTGCATTCTAGATCTTCACATTCTTCAACTATTTTCTCAAAGTCATATTCTGATTTATGTTCTTCCCTTCAAATATCTTGGTCAAGGAATCAAGCATATATTTTGGTGTATTTAGGGAAGACACTTGTGGTATAAGGTGATCCATGATTGAATCAACAATGATCTTCTTGTCCTTGACCAAGTTCTTCTGGTGTAAGGCTTTTAGCTTCATATCCCTCTGGAACTGGAACCTCTCTAGTTGTGCAGGTGTCCAATTCATTTTCTTTAGAGAGATCATATAATTCCATGCTTGGAAGTTGTGAGCTTAACTAAGCTTATCATCAAGCTAATGTCATAAATCACTTTGAAATGAGAACCTCAAATGAAAATAGCAAAAGATTAGATCTTACCGAATTGAGGTGTCCATTCTTGTTCTAAAGCTAGCTAATCTAGGGTTTGTCAGAGAAACCCTAATTTTCAAAACTTTGAATCTTTTAGATCTGATGAGATAGACAGATATACCTCTTCAATGTGATTTGTTTAATGTACTCATTTTCTGAAAATAGTGGAGGGAGGCTCCCAGAATAGGAAGCCCTAGTTTAACAATTTCTTCTGCAGAAATGCCTGATACTATTTCTGTGGTATCTCTAAAATTACTGCTCCTCTGTGTTTTAAAATTCATACTGAGGTAGCCTCGACTATCCTTGTTCCAACATGAAAGGTTTCACCAATTGGAACTTATGATCATTTTCCCAAGGTGACCTGTTTCAAGACTGTTCAGTATAGCGAAGTTGTATGGACTGCCATGTGTCACTCTTTAATATTCGGGGTCTAAAAATTCTACCACAAAAATTACAGTCCGTTCCTTTTCTGGAACATCTTGAGAAATTTCATTTGGACCTTGGTAGCTCAATATATAACAATTATCCCCAGGCGTCATGTTTAGGGATGAATCCTGGAAGAGGATGGAACCCTAACTTGGAGGAATCATATCTCCTAGAATATAGAGCATCTAAGGCTAAAACTTGAAAAAAGTGTAGATCAGTATTTTATCTTTTCCCTATGAAATTTTTGGCCCCTGAGACTTCTACAATCCTAAGATATAGAGAATTTATCAAAACTTATCAGTTTTAGTATTTAGGGTTTTTCCAGCTCAGGGTCAAACTAGGGTTTGACTTTCCTGGAGTTACACCCAACCAAAAATCTTGAATCGGGTATTTAAACTTTGATTTTGATGAGGAGAGAAATCCTATGCTGGGATCACTAAAAAATTCTTCTTCTATAAAAATCCCTAATTTCCTGCACCAAAAACTAAAAATGCCCAAAATCAAATTCTGCTTTGACAGAAAGATGCGCCCTTCAATGGAGAGTTAGCCTATCATAAGTTTGTTGATGGATTGTGGAGAGAGACAAAAAATGTAAGAATCCCTAGCTTATGTAGCTACACAATGTCTTCTTCTCAGGTTAGCAATGATACCATGCTATATTTTATCATTTAAGCAATATGATCTTAGGATCTTATCTGAGAGAATAACATGCATAGCAATAAACATAAGAGACAAGAGACACAAAGAATTTTCCTCAAGGAAACCATAAAGGAGAAAACCCCACAAATTCCTTAGAGATAGAATCAGCACCAAAATTAAAACCTGAAAACCTAAATATGATGTCCCGAGAGCAGTAGTCTCTCTCTCTGATCCCACCGTCTTCTCTCTCACTCATGCACCCCAGTGAGTGAGTGTGTGTGTGATAAATAGAGAGTCTCACTCTCTATTTATATTCTTTCGTTCACTTAACCTTTAACTTTGTTATATAGGCTCAAGTAATACTAACTCAGTTATGTAGGCTCAAGTAACCACAACTGGGGTACTAATGACCCAACTTACATTAACTCACCTAGGGCCAAATTCTCTAGGAGAGTCTAATAACCCTAGTGCCCCACAACTGTGGGGACTTTAACCCTTGATCAATAGGAGGGTTATCCACAATGACTTTACATGACTTGTTTACATTATTGAATCTCTCGATAGGAACATCGAGGCATGACATGATTCAAATACATTACAAACACTTATCGGAATAAACATCAGGGTACAATACATGAGATGTATAATTGAATACATTCTGAAGTTACAAATACATCAACACTCCCTCTTAACTAGGAAGGTATTCTCTCGACACAATTTATCAACACAAATATTCTTCTCTGTATGATCTGGATCATCATTGAGTCCTCGTCATATGCATCTTCAATTCATCTTCATCTGGATCTGAATCATCACTGCTGGATCATGATCACTGGATCTGGATCATCACTGAATCTGGATCATCACTCGATCTAGATCATCACTACTAGATAATCATCACTGGATCTGGATCATCAGTCGATCTGGATCATTACTGGAACATCATCACTGGATCTGGATCATCACTGCTGGATCATCATCACTGGTTCATCATAACAGGTGCTATCTCATGATTATTCTCGTCACAGGAAGTTCTACAAAGCCAGCCCTTTTTCATGCTGGTTGTAGGCCTAGCCTCCATGTAGGTCTTGTTCAGCACTTATATCTGAAACTAAGTCAGAATGGCTCGCCCGGCACTTACATATGACCATGAGAGGAACGCATCCAACACCATGTCAGAAAGGTACGCCCAGTATTCACATCTGACCATGGGAGGAACACTTCCAAGAACCATGTCAGAAAGGCCCAGAACTTACATTCACCAGCATGATAGGATACACCTACTATCATCTGTGAAAAGGAATAGCACTAACAACCACCAGCATGATAGGCCACACCTACTATCATCTGTGGAAAGGCTCATCACTCACATCCACCAGCATGGTAGGACACACCTACTACCATCTGTGGAAAGGCACGGCACTTACAATCACCAGCATGGTAGGACACACCTACTACCATCTGTGAAAAGGCATAGCACTCACATCCACCAGCATGATAGGACACACCTAGTATCTTCTATGGAAAGGAATAGCACTCACATCCACTAGCATGGTAGGACACACTTGTTACCATCTGTGGAAAGGCATAGCACTTACAATCACAAGCATGGTAGGACACACCTACTACCATTTGTTAAAATGCACAGCACTCACATCCACCAGCATGATAGGAAACGCCTACTATCATTTGTGGAAAGGTACAAAACTCACATTTGATCATGTGGGAACCAATCCCACAGTCACATCAGAATGGCTCTCAGCCCTAGGCTGAGGATCTCTAGTAACTGACCAGGTGCCTCCATTCTCCCAGAGAATGACCTTCAACACTTAAATCTGATCATGTTGGAACACATCCCGTAATCACATCAAAATGGCCCTACACTTATATCTAATCATGTGAGAACACATCCCATAGTCATATCAGAATGGCCCTCAGCTCTAGGCTAAGTATTCCTGGTAACTGACCAAGTGCCTCCATTCAAAGAATGGCATTCAATGCTTATATCTGATCACATAGGAACCAGTCCTACAGTCACATCAGAATGTCGCAGCACTCATATTTGACATGGAAGGAACCAATCCTCTCACCATGATAGAATGGCTCAGCAATTACATCTGACCATGTCAGAATGGCTCATGGACTCATCACTTCCCCTTGGAGGGAACCTTGATCTCGAGAACACCAAGACTCTCCTTGAAGTATTCAAAAATCACTCTAGCCAATGGCTTAGTCAACACATTAGCTATCTATTCGTCCATCGCAATACACTAGAGCTTCATTACTCCTCTCTGTACCATATCCCTGATATAGTGATACTTGATCTTGATATGCTTCGACTTGCATGGAACACTGGGTTCTCTGACAACTTTACACAACTCTGGTTGTCGCAATATATACAAGTACCATCGAACTAGAGAACAAATAAATCAGATAGTAGCTTCCTCAACCATATTGCCTCACAACTAGCTGAATAAGCTCCGACATACTCTGCTTCAACTGTACTCAGTTCCATGCAAGACTGTTTCCTGCTAAACCAAGAGATCACACCTAATCCCATAATGAAGCAACACCTTGAATTTCTCTTTCTATCGATGGCACTGCCTGCCCAATTTGAATCAAGATAACCCTCCAAGTTAATCTTCTGATTCGCCTCATACTTGAGCCCATAATCAACTGTACCCCCCAGGTTCCTCAGGATATGCATTGCAACAATCAAGTGAACATGTCTCGGATCTATCAAGAACTAGCTCAAGGTGTTCACAGCAAAGAAAATATCCGGTATTGTATTCGTCAGGTACATCAAGGACCCAATCATCTGACTATACATCGTAGCATCAACTGATTTTGATGAAGCATCGCTCAATAGATTCAGGTTCGATGCCATGGGTTTGTTCATGGCCTTACAGTCCGTCATCCCGAACCTCTTCAAGAACTCTATTGTATACTTCCCTTGTACCAGGGAAATTCCATCTGCGTTCTGCCACACCTCCATGCCTAGAAAATAGTGCATCATACCCAAGTCCTTCATTTCGAACTTGGCAGCAAGCTTGCTCCTTGGAATTTTAATGAGTTCCTCTTTTGTGTCAGGAACAAGTCATCGAAATATAACATGAGCATCACTGGTCTTCCACCTTCAACCTTGAATAAAAAGTTCGAATCCGTTTCACTCTCAGTAAAGCCTAGAATCATCAGTAAGTTGTCCATCCTGTTGTACCATGTCGAACCTCAAGATATTCTGTAGTCACTCCCTCTGAAGCAGAGCATCATTCTCCCTCTATCTTTCGTACTCTATGCACTGAAACATTATGTACCAGAGTGACAAGTAGCTTCCTCTGCTACTAATATTCTATGTATCCATCTAGGATCACTGGATACTAAGATCCTCTATCTTGAACTTTTTCAAAATTTCTTCTCTCACCCATCCGTGAGCTTGTCATCCTCTATAGACTTTCATATTCAACCTTGTTGCAAAGGTTTAGATCTTCATCAAGCTCTTCATGTATGTTATCCCATGGGTATATTTTGAGCTCATACAAGGCCTTCTTTCATTTGCACACATGATTCTGCCTGTCATGTGTCTCAACTCCCACTGGTTGCAAATGTCTCTTCGTTGTCTATGCCTTCTTTTTGTAAGAAGCCTCGTGCTACGAATCATATATTGTATCCCATGATGTTTCCATCTACTCCATGATGGAACTACGAACTTCCCTTCATGTATCGATACTATATCCTAGACATCATTCTTATTGAACTGGTCTTCCCTTTCTTCTTGGTTACTTCTTGATGGTTGGAAGGTTCTGCATCAATGATGTAACTGCATTCGTCATATTATTCTTCATCTTGAAATTTCATCACTTGTTCTTCGGAATAGAGTCTCATCCTTCTTTGTTTGTAGGCGATTTTACGATATCTTTCCTACAAGTCAAATGTATTAGTTGTATGGTTAGAAACATTTCATAAGGTATATTCATAATGAAAAATTGTTTTGCATCAAGACATATGATTATGCAACTATTTTAGCCAATACAACATTCATCCATATCTCACGGAAAATTTCTAGATGCCTTCCATCTCTACCAGGACAACATTGAATCCCTAGCTTCTGCAACTACACAATGTCTTCTTCTCAGGTTAGATCTAATACCATGTTAGATTTTTATCATTTAAGAAATACGATCTTAGGATCTTATCTGAAAGAATAACATGCACAACAATAAACACAAGAGACAAGGGACACAAATAATTTTCCTCAGGGAAACCATAAAGGAGGAAACCCCACAACTTCCTCAGAGATAGAGTTGGCACCAAAAGTAAAACCTGAAAACATAAAGATGATCTCCCAACAACAGTAGTCTCTCTCTCTGATTTGAGCTTCTTCTCTCTCACTCATGCACCCCAGTGAGTGAGTGTATGTGAGATAAATAGAGAGTCTCACTCTCTATTTATATTCTTTCGTTCATTTCACCTTTAACTCTGTTATGTAGGCTCGAGTAACCACAACTAGGGTACTAATGACCCAACTTACATTAACTTACCTAGGGATGAATTCTCTAGGAGACTCTAATAACCCTAGTGCCCCACAACTGTGGGGACTTTAACCCTTGATCGATAGGTGGGTTACCCACAATGACTTTACATGACTTGTTTACATTATTGAATCTTCCGATAGGAACATCGAGGCATGACATGACTCAAATACATTACAGACACTTCCTGGAATAAACATCGGGTACAATACATAAGATGTACAAGTGAATACATTCTGAAGTTACAAATACATCAATAAAGTACGAGTTATTACCGAAAATGTATAGAATGATTCTCAAATATCGCAAATCCCATAACATCCTTTCAGAAAAGGGAAAAATATTTGTCTAGGATCAAAAGTGTGAAGAAATTTTTAATAAATTAAAAGAATTGTTAACCAATGCACCTATATTAAAAATAGGAGATCCAAACAAGGACTTTGTTTTGCGCACCGACGCATGCAATGAAGGTATGGGTGGAGTAACAACACAAGAAGGTCACATAATAGCTTATGAATCAAGGAAGTTAAAAACACATGGAAAGAATTATGCCACTTATGATTTAGAGCTGGCCGTCATAATTCATGCTATGAAAATGTAGCACCATAATGTAATTAATAAAAGATTTTTATTAATGTTTGATAAAATAAGCTTGAAATATTTGTTTAATCAAAAAAATATGAACGCAAGGCAAGCTAGATGGTTATATTTCCTTAGCGAATACGATTTCGAGATCAAACACATCAAAGGAAGGGAAACAAAGTGGTCAATGCCTTAAGCGGAAATGCAAGAATGAATTTTATAGCTTCCATTAGCAATTACAAAACATAATTAGATGATAAATTGGAAGAAGGGATAAAAATGGACAAGGAATACCAAAATATAAGAGAAAACGTAACTCATAATGAATTCGAAAATGTAAAAACAGATTATAGTTTAAATGAAAAAGGCTTAATGCTGTATAAAAATAGACTTTATGCACCTAACATACCGGAAATTAAGTTGTTGATTTTGAATGAAGTACATAAAAGTCCTTATTATAGACATCCAAGGTATCAAAAGATGATAACAATGTTAAGAAAAGAGTATTTATGGCCTAATATGAAGAATGAAGTTGTTGAATATATAGCTAGGTGTATAGAATGTCAGCAAGTTAAAGTTGAGCATTGACACCCAGTAACTATTTTGCAACCACTGCCTATTCCACATTGGAAATGGGAAATTATCAGTCTTCATTTTATAACTAGATTTCCTAAAAATCAGAAACAAAATGATTCTATAATGGTAGTGGTAGATAAATTAAGCAAGGAAACACATTTTATACCTGTTAAAACTACGTATAAGGCTGCTAAAATTGCTGATATATTTATGAAGGAAATTTTTCAGTTGCATAGAATTATGAAGGTAATAATTTCTGACAAAGATCCTAAGTTCACTGGAAATTTTTGGAATTCATTGTTTAAAGGACTAAATACTAAATTAAATTTCAGTACTTCTTATCATTCGCAAACGGATGGACACACAAAAAGAGTTAATCAAGTTCTAGAGGATATGTTAAGGATGCATGTTAGAGATCATCCTAAGAAATGAGAAGATTATTTGCACTTAGTCGAATTTGCATATAATAATCATTATCTTACTTCATTTAAACTTGGTCCTTTTGAAATACTATATGGTAGAAAATGTAATACTCCCATTTCATGGAGTAATCTAATTGACAGATTGATGTTAGGGGCTAACTTCTTAAAATAAATGGAACTAACCATGAAACAGGTACTACAGAATTTGAAAACTGCACAGGACGGACAAAAGAGTCATGCAAACCTTAAAAGAACTCCGAAATAATTCCAAGTAGGTGAGCATGTATTTGTCAAGGTAAAACCCCAAAAAATCTCCTTTAAGTTGGGGAGTTGTGCTAAATTAGCACCCGGGTATTGTGGACCATTGAAAATATTGGCAAGAGTTGGACCAGCGGCATATCAGTTAGCTTTTGCACCTAATATTAGAATACATAATGTATTTCATATTTCCATATTGAAAAAGTATATGCACGATGCTACTCATGTGATCGACTGGAATGTTATTCAGGTAGAACCCAAAGGAAAATTTTCAGATGGAACCGGACTATATTCTTGACAGCAAGGATATTTTTCTCTGGAATCACACCATTAGACAGGTAAAAGTGCAATGGAAGCACCTAAGTCTAAATGAAGCAACCTAGGAATTGGAGAGTCATATGTGGGAGGCATATCCAATTCTATTCTAGTAAGACTCAGAAGAAATTTAAGCAACATCAAGGATGATGTTGAAGTTAAGAGGGGGTGTTTGTAGCCCACCTAGAAGTGAAAAATAAATATTTTTATTTATTTGAGAAAAACATTAGGTTAAAAGTTATTGTCAAGTTTTTATGACCAAGGATGGTCAAGGATGACTGTAATTTAATATATTTTTATTTAAATAATTAAAAAGGAGAGACACCGATCCAAACGAGACTATTGAAAAGTGTTCACTGACCCACTAGGAGGAATGAGCAGTTGCAGAAGGCCAAATGACAAGTGGAAACACTAGCATTTCACTTTCTAGATATTGCAGGAGGCAAAATCCCTAAACTGTGGCCATGTTCCCTCAGAAGAGGAATTGAGTAGGTGGCTCATTTAATTTCTAACTGGCCCAAATACCTAGGCAATCTTATAAATACCATTGAATTGAGTAGGAGGCTCATTAATTCTATTCGAATTTATAGAGCCTTGTGAATTGCTGCAAACTGAAAAGTCAAGCACACAAGGAAATTCAATGAGGGGATGGATAAAGTGAAGTTGTTGAGAGTTAAGTCTGCTAGTGAGTTTCTAAGTAGCAGAGATTTATGTGTGAGTTGTTACACAACATCTTCATCCTAGTGGTTCAGTGAACAGGCTTGGGGGTCCTAAAGAAAGTGATCTTGGCTTCTTTTAGGAGATGGTTTGGAGGAACACTTTTCTTTGGGTGTTTTTCCCCCTTCTACAATTATTCAAGCTCTAAATTGTTTTTTTATTATCTACACATTTATTTCATATCAGAATCTGAAGATTATAAATACTAAATGATATTTATACACTTTTTAGTGAATTATATTAGGTCAGATAGATTTTACTTCTACACAATATTTCTTGAAGAATGCTACAATTTTTACAAAATTATGGGAGAATTATAGATTCTAGTAATTAGATAATAAAGGAAAATATGTAGATATGTAGATAGGAACATATAATATTATAAACAATTTTTTTGAGTTATACTGGCTTCTATAGATTCTTGTTTTGTTATATTCAAGTGTACCATCGTGAAGAAAATAATCAACCTGATTATGTTTTAGCTTACTTCTTAGGAATAGAGTTATATTTACAGTTCCTGCAAATATTATCTATTACATCTTAAGGCCTACTTTTAGTTTTAAGAATAAATAGTTTAAGGAACTAAACATGAACAAACTAGGGTTTCTTTTTATAAATCATTAAAAATTATAGTAAAAATAAACCTTTGTAAAGTTCCCTTTTTTAATAACCTATATAATCAAGTATAGCATACCTAGAGTCCTGGATTTGAAGGCTGTAGAGGCTATTTAGTTATATCAAAAGATCAAATTTACTTACCCTAATTAAATACTATTTACTTACATACTAAATATTAATTCGATGCTATAGTTATGAAGACTAGAAAGGCCATTAGCCAAATTATACATTCACAAATCCTCACTATAGTATAAGAATAATAGTATTCAATTATTAAACAAACAAGTAAACTTATTCACTTATATATGTAGAAGCCTCCAACTCAAACCCTATATATATATATATATATATATATATAGCAAAGTTAAAAAGATATGATAGAGTTACAATAATGGTGAAGAAGACAATGGCCTCATAGCCTCAACATCTTTTGACTAAAACTATACTAAGTAAATTATCAACAAAGGTAGGCATAAGCCTACTTTTCAAGATAAATAGTAAAAGAGATAATTTAAATCCACACATTATCATGATAACCACGAAGAATAAACTAGTACATAAAAGAGTACGTCGAGGGTTCAAAACCCCATATACTTCTATTTTATAATTCTTCAAAGATAGAAAGCCCTTTATTCATGCAACAAGGGTTTAAGGAAAGTCTACAATCAATCAATTAAAAACTAAGCTAAATCACATGAGTAGTGATGAATCAACCAACAACCTCGTGGCTTATGGTTTTATCCATTCAACGAAATGCTAGTTCAAAATCTTAAAACACGGTAACCTTAATTAAACAATATCGAAAATCACAGTGGTCTTACGACCTTAAGCCCCCATCATTGTCGTTGAAATAATCATGGTATAAATGAAATCCTTCAACTCATTTAGAAAAAAAGGTATTAATAGATGAACATCAATTATTCTGTCAACACAACAACCTTATGGATTAACCCTTTTATATTATAATTCTCTTGACAGATCTTTACCCCCCCAAAAAGAACTAAGCGACGTAATGGCATTATGACCTTAAACCCTTTTTCTAAAAAATAGAGAT
This sequence comes from Pseudotsuga menziesii, assembly GCA_001517045.1. Classification (NCBI taxonomy): domain Eukaryota; kingdom Viridiplantae; phylum Streptophyta; class Pinopsida; order Pinales; family Pinaceae; genus Pseudotsuga; species Pseudotsuga menziesii. Next base: position 146,690 of record LPNX011158230.1, read on the forward strand.
TATAGAAATAAAACCACGATGATAGAAATATAACAAACAAAAGGTTTATTCAGAAGTTAAATATATTTTTTACAATAAAAAATGAAGTAGAATTGCAAAGACGTAAATGCTAGCGAAGTGGTTTTTTAAAACCTTAATGATTGTGTTTTACAATTCTTTATGACAGCTCAAAACCTACAGCAACTAAAAGATGATACATTACATAACGATTTCCCTCCAAGACTCCACTATCGAAGTGGGATCTTATAAGCAAAACTGCCATATGGCCGAATAAACAGAAGGATTACCAAGTTTTCCATTAGAGACAAACGCATAAACGACTCCCATCCATAAGGAGATGGGCCCAGCTTGGGAGCCATAGAGTCACAACCAATAGAGCCATAAGGAGCAAGGGTGTGAGGTATCAAGTCTTACCATACCGTGGGCCCATCTCCACAAAGTCTGTTTCTGATCGAACACAACAATCCCTAGCATGAACCTCCTACAAGAAATAATGTAGGGGTTAAATACCAACTCAAATTATATTTTGGAAACAATAAAGAAAAAACAAAAAACATAACGAAAAATAGTAGAACTAACCTCTGTTGAATTGACAATGGATACACAAGAAACCCACAATTTTAATATTAAATAAACATGTAATGCTAGTCGAAATTCAAAACTGATACCACTATTGGTTCCCATACAAGGTTTGGGTTTTTCGTGAGCAGGAAAAATCCAAGAGCACGCTAAGAGACAGAGACCAAACACAGAGAGCCGAAGGCAAAGAGCCTCCACTCTTCCACATTGCAGGAGCGAAAACAATACAACACGAAGGAAAGTACTGAGACGAGTTAAACCCTTAGGGTTTTTTATTTGACGCCAATGCCTTCCCGCTGGAAACCATAAATCCATCATGTGTCGTTTTCAATGCCACTTAAATTATTCATTGTACAACCCAAACTCCATAGTTTCCAAACCCTCATTATATTTTCGATGTCTTATATATATATTTTCATGCTAGTTTATCATATGGTAAGAGAAAGATTTTTTTTTTAGTCAAGCACTTAGACCCTTGTTATTTCATGCTATTTTATCATGTGGTAAGAGAAATATTTTTTTCTTTAGTCAAACTCTTAGACCGTTGCTGGGAATAGTTGTTTATCCTTAGTTTAGTATTTTTGTTTAGTTACAATGTTGTAAGCCCTCCACCGTCAACACCTGCAAAAAGGTTACATATGGTTTTTTGTTAGCCATAAGAGTTAAGTAAGACCTATAACCCATCTCCCTAGAATCTTAATAAGGTTCACCAGTATTCAAAGAAAATGGAAACATAACCAGCAAGTACATCAATTGTAACTGATAGAAAATAAACATGACATTCTTTCATGACTTGACGACAAGTAAAGTACCATCATCATAACGGTAAGTCACACCATAATGTTGTCGTACTGAGTCATTATGTTCAATGGATAAAACAATAAACACAGGTTAAATATTGTATGGATTTACTTACCCTTTATAAATGCAGTTAGACCTTTATTTAATTTAATTTTTTTCGAAATTTGGAGATGTTACAGAATTTGATGCATCACATGCATTCGGTGATCAAATTTGAAGGGTGGCTATTAATTTCAATTCTAGAACCCTTCATAATATGAAGGGTAATATAAATAATCATACTGCAATTAACAAGTATAAATTAACTAAACCCTTCCTCCAAAAAATACAAAAATAGATATTGCCCTTCCAAATTTTTACAATCTTAAACAATTGAGCACTCCCTAACATCTACATGAAAAATTTATAACTTTTCAATAAAACTTATTTTGAACGCATTAATTTGACATGTCGGTAACATTAATTTTACAATTAAGGTAACGATTTTTATATTATTATTTTCTAAGTTGGAGCACACTTCATTATATAGAATAACGTCTTAGACTATGCAATAACGATATTGGGGCATCTGCATGATCTTTTGCATATTGTAGGAAATTGTAATTAGATATAGTATTTGAAAAAAACTAGACTAATGAGAGAATTACTTACTGTTAACTTTGTACAAAAGGAAGCCATTAAGAAAACTGAGGGTACAATAAACCTAAAACAAAAAAATACATATAAAACAAACCAAAAACTTAATTCAAACCAGAGAGAGGGAATTCATCTAGATGTAAGATTGATGGGAATTGGGTGCCAAAAAAAAATAATCCACAACTTATAAAACATTAATAAAAGTCCTACATACCAAGTAACTTAGTAGCGCTAGCATCACTAGGGACAAGCCATCAACTTTTGTTGTTCAACACTTGTCATGATAGCATACAAGGATTGGATGGAGGGTCAATGGAATCAAACCTAACTCAAATGGAGCCTTGCAACTCACTACATTTCTAAGTCTCGACAATCTACCTTTTAAATTGAACTAGAACACCAAATAATTTTGTTAATAGTTGTATTTGAGAAAGGTCTAGGTGTGAGTAATTAAGAGCTCATGGCTCAAAAACAATTAATGTATCTACCTCTATGTTCAAATTCTTTCACATGATGATGCAGTGCCACTACATTCCTTATTGCCTTACCAAAAGGAACAAGAATGAGGAATAAGGCATAAAATTATGGACTTCACCTTCAAGGAGTGCATTGTAATCACATTGGTGAGTGATAAAAGGATATCAACAATCCAACGTTTTAAATCCCGGTTGATGGTGTCAATTCAAGACTTGTATAGTAAATTTAATATAAGACTTACTTATGGTTGTTTATTATTATTTGTGTCTTGAGGCATTTGATATGTTATGGTTATCGATGTTCCTTTACCTAATTGATGTTATAAGGTGACTATTTCCATGCATAATAATACTTAGTTATGAATATGAGATGACGATTTAAAGAGGAGAGGATGTAAGGACAAGTAATTTTTATACTTATTTTGGTGGCGAGCTCCGAGGAAAAATGTTGTGAGAAACCACAAACGTTTGCAAGGATGGAGGGAGATTACATCATGATCATGCCACCCATTAAATTGAAGACTATTCTTGAGCCAATTTATTTATTAATAACCATTGTTGTACTTTGGTCCTATTTTTTCTAACTCATTATTTCTTCATATAGTGTGCCTAGTGCCACCTCTCTATATCAATGCATAAATCAACCTATCCACGGTTTGTGATCCTATTTGCATGCCATTAAATGTTGTTTATAGTTGATGTGATTCTGTGACATTCATGAAAGAAATGAAGTCTTGCAGAGGAGGACCTACCAAACTGTTCATTTTAATTTAATTTTGATGAAAAGCGAATGGACATTGGTAGATAGGTTCACATTGGTAGTAAGAACAAAGTTTAGGGACCATTTTGGGCCTAGTGGTGGTTGTTTATTCTTAGAGGTACAGTCACTGACAGAATGCCACACCTTAGATCATAACCCCAAGTGAATCAGCAATTAGAGTCATATCTCGATGGCCAGTGCCTTGTAGTCACTAATCATCAATTTTCATCTTGCACAGCTGAGGACTGAGTGCGACATGAGTGAGTGAGTGAGTGAGTGATTACAGTTTATGTTATTTCCAACATTTTAAATAACAAGTTGAACTTCATAGCATACAAATTTCCACATACCGAGAAATTTATATGGATGGGTAATTTCAAATTCTTCCCTTCTTTTGAAATGTTGATATAAATTATGTCATTCTTAATTGGAAGGATAAAATTCAAATTTTAAATTTCTTTTGAATGGAATTTTAATGTTACACTTCTAGGAAGGGATAGAACCCTTTGAAAGGGATGGGAAGGGTTTAAATTTGAACGTTGCATGCATGGTGGACATACCTTAAGATTTAAAATTTCTCACGGTCTTGTATGCCTTCCTTCTCGGTCTTTATTTGTTGGCTTAGTCGTTTTTGATGACTAATAGAATAAAGACAAGGTACTAATTTTTGTCAATCCTCGTGTGTTGGCCCTAGAAGAATGGAATCTATGGTCATTCTAAGAACTTTTTTCATGGAAAACAAATCACTATTAATTATAAGAACTTTTTTCATGGCAAAGAAAATAAAATGTAAGGTAGCTACCATATTGCAATTTCATTGGTTTTCATGTAAATGGTTATTTCGTGGCTCTATAAGGTTATAATATCTATCCAGAAGAAGCAACCATACCAGAAGAAAAAGGATTGTGGCATGCACATTAGAATATCAACATCAAATGGCTGCATAGATTCTAAGACATTTTTTGGAGGCTTAGGAGAGTTGTGTTCACATCCCTTTCTTGCCTTTTTTCCAACCCACCATAGACACAAACTATGATGGGCCATTTTTCTCTCTAGAAACTATTGGGGATGTTCACTCCCAATAATATAGAAACTACTAGAGGTGTTCCTTATCCACTCACACCCATTTATCATGTATTGATATTTACAAAGGAAGTGCAATTAATACTCAATCAACTAGCCTATGCCATGATTCAACTCACCAACACTAATACTATATAGTTTATTTGTTTGTTTGTTGTATATGCTTATTTAAAATACTTCTAAAGAAATGATTTAAAGTAAGGATTCATAATCACAGGAAGACATGACCATAAAGAAGATTCCTAATTGGGAAAAGTCCAACCTGAATTGGTTTGCTCAACTCTTGTTTTTATAAACAATGAAACTTATGTATTACAAAGGATTCAATCTTCTACTTCTAAATTGAAATTTGAATGACTATAAACTTTACTTCAATGACTATAAAATTAGTCTTTTTTACTCCACCCTAGTTAATCTACTACATCCTCTTCACCATTGGGTATCGTTGACATCTACAAGATCCATTCATCGAATGGACCCTCTTTATTCAATCTATTGTACCATTATAGTACCCTTTATGATAAACATAATAATTTCAATTGATAGAAAATAAGTTGTTGGCGGTAGGTAACCATCTTATTATAGATTGTGTTCACATGAATATTATTGTATCTATAAATACTCAACTCCACCCTCATTACTAAATGCTCTCTCATTTTTCATGTTATTAAAATTCTATGTTAATTAAGCCTAGCCAACACCCTTAATCCATGGAAAATTTTAAGGTTTTATAAATTTATTAAAGTGTATTTAGATTGGGGATGTAAAAAATATTTAGTTTGGGGATGTTGAGAGTAAAATATGTTTATCATAACAAATTTGTACAAATCATTTTAGAAAAGAATAAGGAAATTGGTGAATCTTCTTTTAGAAAAAAAAACTTTGAAAGCTACGGTATTGGATAATTTTCACCCCTATTTTGTCCCCGCTATTTTTGGTTTTCAATCAATTAAGTCAGCTAAAACAATGAATCCAATTGATTCTTTCATCCTCTTGGATAAGGAATTTTCTAGTGTGAAATTAAAATTCCAGTGGAGTCCATAAATGAAATTCATTGATTAGGAATTCATGGAGGATACCTTCCACTTTTTTCCAATTTTTTGGCTCCTCAGTACAACTCTTTAGTCAACATAAACTATTGCTTCACTAAATTAAAGTATGGATAACAACATGAAAGAGGTTTTTCCTTCATTTCCCATGATTTGCATTAACATCTTCCCCAATCTCTTGTTAGGTTTAAGCTCCTCTTCATGTCAATATGATGTATAAAGTAAACTATACTTCAACTATCATTAATCACTTTCCCTTAAACCAAATTCAACTTATAAAGCAGTCAATATTGCTGATATAATTAGAAAGGAAATTTTCAAGCTAAATGGTATACCAAAAATAGTGATCACAGATCGTGATGCTAAATTTACTTCCAGATTTTGGAAGTCATTATTTAAAGATATGGATACAAAATTGAACTTCAGTACATCCTATCATTCGCAGACCGATGGACAAACAGAGCAAGTGAATCAGGTATTGGAAGACATGTTGAGAATGAATGTGATGAATCAACCAGGTAAATGGGAGGATTATATTCATCTTGTAGAAATTACATATAATAATAATTACAAACCATCTCTCAAAATGAGTACTTTTGATGTGTTGTATGGTAGGAGATGTAAAATACCTTGAAGTTGGGGTAACTTGGAGGACAAATTGGATTTAGGGCCAGATATGTTAGCACAAATTGAGGAAATGGTACGACAAATAAAACAAAACTTAAAAACAACATAAGAGGGGCAGAAGAGTTAAGCAGACAAGAAGTGAACAACTAAAGAGTATAGAGTAGGAGAATATGTATTCTTAAGAGTCAAACTAAAGAAAAGCAAGCTAGGATCAAGACTCTATGCAAAATTGACACCCAGATATGCAGGACCTTTTGAAATTTTGGCTAGAATAAGGCTTGTAGCTTATCAATTGGTCTTACCTCATTCTTTAATAATTCATGATGTTTTATATATTTCTTTGTTAAAAAAATATGTTGCTGATCAATCTCATATAATTAACTGGGATAATGTATAGGTTGAACTAAAGGGTGATTTCCACAGAGAACCAATGTGCATTCTCGGTAGGAGAGAAATTCATCTTTGGAAGCATATTATTGCACAAGTGAAAGTACAATGGAAACATTATTCTAAGGAAGAAGCTACTTGGGAAATGGAAGAAGTTAAGAGACATAATTTTCCTGCTTTATTTCAAAACTATAATAATAGTCATTAAGCATCGAGGACGGTGCAAATTTTTTAGGAGGGGAGGATTGTAATACCCCCTCTTTACTTTTGATATTTTGTGTTTCTTTACTTTAATGAAACAACTAAACTAAATTTTATTTGAATATAATTTGGAATTGAGATTTTTAACAGCTATATAATTAATTAACAGAAACTTGGGTTTAAAAATAGTTATCAAGCCTAAACATTATTTACGAAAGCAAGTGGCTAGTGCTTGGGGGAGTTAGTTATTTCCTATAAAAGTCCTAGGAAAGGGAAAATCCATGTAGATAGTATGAGGGAAGAAATAAAAAGAAATAAAAGAAGGAAAATAGATCCCAGTGATCATAAGAAGTGAAGGCTCTATGAAATGTATTCATCAAATAGCACAAAGCTTCCAAAAAGCATCTTGAAGATGTTAGGATCTGTACTAGAACTGCTAGTGAAGCTATGAGAATGCTAGGTTCTGGAATAACTTACTCCCTATAGTTACTGGTACTAGGCGACTTGAAGTTACAGGAGAACTATTTTAAACCCAAGAGTCTAGGTAAGGGGGTGGAACCAGAAAATCTAGCTTGCTACAAGTTCCAGTGGCAGGGTGGTGTGTGGTTCTTAAAACTACGGTTCCCAGATATTTTTTCTAAAACTAGACTTTTCCTCAATGCAATCACTCATATATGATTAATTTATTGTTAATGGTGTTTATATTTGAATGTTGACATGAGATTAGGGTTAATATTTTCCCTATTAATGTTTGCATTACAGTTATTTTTTTTATGCTCATGCTTAATTATTATCATAATAAGCTAGGGTTTATTTTGAAATACCATCTTTTATAACTAGATCTTGTTCTTAGTTTATCTGTTCTTTTTTTCCTAATTTTCAACTGTTGGTTTACAATGATTTTATATTTTATGTTGATTTTAAAAAAAATTGACAATCAATAATTTTGGTTGGGTTTAATGCTTTTAATGGTTGAATTATTTCATTATTTTAGTTTTAAGGTTTGTCTTTTGGGCTTATTAGTTAATATGTACATCTTTAAGCTTTCAAAAACTTACAATAAAAGTTTATTGCAAGTTTTGATTTATAATCTAACTCTCCTTTTTGAGTCATTTGTTAAATATTTTTATGAGGAGATTCCTGTAGCAGCTCTATTTTTCCTGTTTTTGTCATTGCCATTGGGAGCCAATTACGAGGAGATGGAAATGAATTCAGGAAACCCAAAAGAGAATTTTGTCCACAACAGAATCATTCACAAAAACCTCTCTCAGTTTTGTAACAGCTATTATCATTTGAGAGGTTAGAATTCATCTTTGTGGCCTATTTTCAAGGTTTGATTTATTTAATAATTTCATGTTTTAGTCACAAATTTGCAGCACATATTCCAATCCATTGAAGCGAAATTTTGAAAAACCAAGATAGGTTTGTGTTCACAACATACTCATTTAAAACAACCTCTCTCAGGTTTTGCACAGGTGTCTCTGATTGAGAGATATCAAGGAATCTTTGAGACCCAAATTTCTAGAAATTCACCAAATTCCAAATCCGATTTGTTATTTTTGGGTTAATTATCTTTAAAGATTTTGAGTTATCATGTAACTAATTGATGTAACTATTTCAAATTTCGACCTAAAAGGTAGTTATGGAACTACTTTACTTTTGTAATGATAAAAGGAAGACAAACATACAATTTTGAGGTGGGATTTTTCACTCAATGAGAGGCTTTTGGAGCTTTGATTTCTCAAGCTAGCACTTATAACTCTTATGTAAGTGGATGATTGTTATTGATTATATATAAACTAATAAGCCCTTTTACCTGTCATGCTTTTTCATTTATGATCTGGTTGATTACTTAGTCTACAATTTCATTGCTTGTTTAAAGGTTTATTCATGTAAATGCTTGTAGCCTGTGGGTGGAATTAGTATTTCATGTGTAATGTTTATGGCTTATTGGGATGTGTTTGATCCCCAATTTATCCAACTTGCATGACTCAGCTCTGTATTAGCTTGTGGATGTTTATTTCCTCCTTGCTGATGAAGTTTTTAAAACCAAAACCCTAAAAACCTGTTTTACTTAATTTTATTTATTGAGATTGTGTTGGCTTGTTCTTTAGTAGTCTGAGAACAATTTCTGGCACTAACATCTTTGGCATCGTTACCGGGGACGAAGTTGAAGTATATCTTCCCCGGGATATCATTATTCATCTGATTTTGAGAGGTGAACAAAGTCAGAAAATCTTTTAGACTACAAGTTTTCACCGGCGACTCCATGATTAAAGATTCCACTGCAAGAAGAATTGTGTTGACAGAAAAATGAATAAGCCAAATGGAAAGACTGGGTATTAGCTTGTTACTTTCCTCCATGAAGTTTTGTTCCTATGCATCAGTTTTTTCCTATATTTCCCATTGCATGTCAAAAGAATTATTTTTTGTTTGGTCTATTCCTATGATCATAAACCTTCAAGTACATTTCCCTCTTTGGAAGAAGAAAATCGCATTCTTCTTGTTTTATTGATGTTGATCATATTCCTTCATTTGAAATACCTGTTCAGCATGATATAAATATACCCATATCTCTTGAAGTTGATTATTTTGGTCATCTTGTAGAGAATAAAGCTCATCTATTACCTTCTACCATCACTGATGAAACTTGCGAACAGCTTGTTGAACCTCATCTTCAACTCACAGATTTTCAGTCTAGACTTAGACAGAAGATGTTTAGACCTCTTAGGCTACTATCTCTCTTACATCCTTACCCTTCCTACTTTGTTGAATATCTTCCCCATTTTACTGGAAAAGACCATATTATAGCAAAGAAGCATTTAGAATCTTTTCATAATTTCATTGATAATTTTGAAATCATGCATGAGGATGTTGTCATGAGGTTATTTTCGAAATCTCAGTATGCCTACGGAGATCAGACCTTTGAAAAAACTTGCTATGGTATATTATGTTATGGCTCAACATTCAGACCTTGTCTTTTTCCTATTAGAAATAAAATCATCATCTTTAAGACAATTGTTTGAGGATGCAAAAGGAGTGGAGGAGAACATCCGAGTTTGCAAAATGCTTCAAGATCAGGCTCATGTTGAAGATATTGAAGCTTATGAATAGGAAGAAGAATGTAGGCATCATTCAGATTTAAGACAGTTTTCTTCATCATTTTCATATTTTCATATGAACAAGGATATAAATGACGCTTGTGTTGATTCTTCATATCAGTTTGCTGACTTTTTCGATGATAATATACTTTCAATGGATTATAGTAGAAATTTCTTAATTCTTGCTATGAGATTATCATGTTATGAAGAAGAAGTTGCTCTTCTTCAACCTCTTACTATTGATATAAGAAATAAGTTGCCATTCTTGACTTATGGTCACTTTCAGAATTTTATTTGTTGAAGTTTTGATCAAGGGTTTTATTTAAAGGTCGAGAAGCAATTTGAAAAGCCCTTGGTTTCCATTCTTGATCCAAAGTTGTAAAAGAACAGCAATGGAGAGGAAGAAAATGCTTCACTTTATGATGAATATAATGACGACATTGAAGTTTTAAATTGGAAATTTCATGATCTCGTGGTTTCTTGGATGGATTTGTGTTTTTCAAAGGTTTCTAATGCTCCATCTTTTGGCATACTTCCTATTTCTAGTCATAAGTATGAGCTGCCTACAGACTCTTTATTGCATTTATCACATCTTTTGTGGGTTTTCTCAAATAGTAGCATGCGTGAAATTATGATTCTCAGTCAAATGGTTTCTTGGCTTCACTGGAAGTATGATTACACTTGATTGGGTTGTTTCCTCCGATTAGAAGTAGGAGTAAATAGCAGAATAAGCTCGCTATACGAGCATGTAGATTCTTTTCAGTATGCTGGTTTGTAGAAGTATTTTGTCATTTCATAGGTATATGTTCAGAGTTTGAGAAAGTTGCAGAGATTTGGTAAATGACTCCATCATCCAATGAATAAGGCACGAGGTCTACAGGTTATTGAAGCCTCACAATGAGGACTTCATCCCGCAGCAAGAGCCAGATGTTATAACTAGATCTTGTTCTTAGTTTATCTGTTCTTTTTGTCGTAATTTTCAACCATTGGTTTACAATGATTTTATATTTTATGTTGATTTTAAGAATTTTTGACAATCAATAATTTTGGTTGGATTTAATGCTTATAATGGTTGAATTATTTCATTATTCTAGTTTTAAGGTTTGCCTTTTGGACTTATTAGTTAATATGTACATCTTTAAGATTTCAAAAACTTATAATAAAATTTTATTGCAAGTCTTGATTTATAATCTAACTCTCATTTTTTAGTCCTTCGTCAAATATTTTCATGAGGAGATACCTGTAGTAGATCTGTTTTTTCCTATTTTTGTCATTGTCATTGGGAGCAGATTACAAGGAAATCGAAATGAATTCAGGAAAACCAAAAGAGTTTTTTGTCCACAACAAACTCGTTCACAAAAACCTCTCTCATTTTTGTAACAGCTATTATCATTTGAGAGATTAGATTTCATCTTTGTGGCCTATTTTTAGAGTTTGAATTATTTAATAATTTCCTATTTTAGTCACAAATTTTCTGCATGTATTCCAATCCATTGAAGAGGAATTTTGAAAAAATAAGAGAGGTTTTTGTTCATAACATAAGCATTTTAACAAACCTCTCCCAATTTTTGTACGGGTGTCTTGGATCGCGAGATATGAAGGCATATTGGAGACCCAAATTTTCAAAAATTCACCAAATTTCTTCAAATCCGATTTGTTATTTTTGGGTTAATTATCTTTAAATATTTTGAGTTATCATGTAACCAATTGATGTAACTGTTTCAAATTTTGACCTAGAAAGTAGTTAAGGAACTACTTTACTTTTGTAATGATAAAAGGAAGACAAACATACAGTTTTGAGGTGGGATTTTTCACTCAAGGAGAGGTTTTTGGAGCTTTGATTTCTCAAGCTAGCACTTATAACTCTTATGTAAGTGGATGACTGTTATTGATTATATATAAACTGATAAGCCCTTTTACTTGTCATGCTTTTTCATTTCTGATCTGGTTGATTACTCAGTCTACAATTTGATTTCTTGTTTAAAGGTTTATTCATGTAAATGCTTGTAGCCTATGGGTGGAATTAGTATTTCATGTGTAATGTTTATGGCTTATTGAGATGTGTTTGATCCCCAGTTTATCCAACTTGCATGATTCAGTTCTATATTATCTTGTGGATGTTTATTTCCTCCTTGCTGATGAAGTTTTTAAAACCAAAACCATAAACCAAAACCCTAAAAACCTATTTTACTTAATTTTATTTATTGAGATTGTGTTGGCTTGTTCTTTAGTAGTTTGAGAACAATTTCTGGCACTAACATATTTGGTGTCGTTACCGGGGATGAAGCTGAAGTATATCTTCCCTGGGATATCATTATTCATCTGATTTTGAGAGGTGAACAAAGTCAGAAAACCTTTTAGACTACAAGTTTTCACCGGCGACTCCACGATTAAAGATTCCACTGCAAGGAGAATTTTGTTGACAGAAAAATGAAGAAGCCAAATTGAAAGACTGGGTATCAGCTTGTTACTTTCCTCCATGAGGTTTTGTTCCTATTCAACAGTTCTTTCCTATCTTTCCCATTATATGTCAAAAGAATTATTTTTTGTTTTGTCTATTCCGATGATCATAAACCTTCAAGTACATATCCCTCGTTGGAAGAAGAAAATCTGCATTCTTCTTGTTTTATTGATGTTGATCATATTCCTTCATTTGAAATACATGTTCAACATGATATACATATACCCATATCTCTTGAAGCTGATTACTTTGGTCATCTTGTAGAGAATAAAGCTGATCTATTGCCTTCTACCATCACTGTTGAAACTTGCAAACAACTTGTTGAACCGCATTTTCAACTCACAGATTTTCAGTCTAGACTCAGAAAGAAGATGTTTAGACCTCTTAGGGTGCTATCTCTCTTACATCTTTACCCTTCCTACTTTGTTGAATATCTTCCCCATTTTATTGGAAAAGACCATATTACAGCAGAGAAGCATTTAGAATCTTTTCATAATTTCATTGATAATTTTGAAATCATGCATGAGGATGTTGTCATGATGTTATTTTCGAAATCCTTTGCTAGAGATGCTGGGTTTTGGTTCCGAAATTTAAATGCTATTTCAATTGGATCGTGAGAAGAGTTACATTCAATGTCTTTTTGAAGTATTGGGGTAAGAATAAATCATATGATCAATTTCTTTCCGAATTTAATAGTTTGAAAAGGGAAAATGATGAACCAATTACTAAATTTAATTAGAGGTTTCAACGTTTTTATATCAGTATGCCTACGGAGATCAGACCTTTGAAAAAACTTGCTATAGTATATTATGTTATGGCTCAACATTCAGATCTTGTCTTTTTCCTGTTAGAAATGAAATCATCATCTTTCAGACAATTGTTTAAGGATGCAAAAGGAGTGGAGGAGAACATTCGAGTTTGGAAAATGCTTCGAGATCCGACTCAGGTTGAAGATATACAAGCTTATGAATAGGAAGAAGAACGTAGGTATCATTCAGATTTAAGACAGTTTTCTTCATCTATTTCATATTTTCATATGAACAAGGATATAAATGACGCTTGTATTGATTCTTCATATCAGTTTGCTGACTTTTTTGATGATAATATATTTTCAGTGGATTATAATAGAAATTTCTTAGTTTCTGCTATGATATTATCATGTTATGAAGAAGAAGTTGCTCCTCTTAAACCTCTTACTATTGATATAAGAAATAAGTTGCCATTCTTGACTTATGGTCACTTTCAGAATTTTATTTAAAGGTCGAAAAGTAGTTTGAAAAGCCCTTGGTTTCCATTCTTGATCCAAATTTTTAAAAGAACAGCAATGGAGAGGAAGAGAATGCTTCACTTTATGATGAATATAATGAAGACATTGAAGTTTTAAATCGAAAATTTGATGATCCCATGGTTTCTTGGATGGAATTGTATTTTTCAAAGGTTTCTAATGCTCCATCTTTTGGCATACTTCCTATTTCTAGTCATAAGTATTAGCTGCCTACAGATTCTTTATTACATTTATCACATCTTTTGTGGGTTTTGTCAAACAGTAGCACACATGAAATTATGATTCTCAGTCAAATGGTTTCTTGGCTTCACTGGAAGCATGATTACACTTGATTGGGTTGTTTCCTCTTATTAGAAGTAGGAGTAAATAGCAGAATAAGCTCGTTATACGAGCATGTAGATTCTTTTCAGTATGCTGGTTTGTAGCAGTATTTTGTCATTTCAGAGGTATATGTTCATAGTTTGAGAAAGTTGCAGATATTTGGTAAATGACTCCATCACCCAATGAATAAGGCACAAGGTCTACAGGTTCTTGAAGCCTCACAAGGAGGACTTCATCCCGCAACAAGAGCCAGATGTTATAACTAAATCTTGTTCTTAGTTTATCTGTTCTTTTTGTCCTACTTTTCAACCATTGGTTTACAATGATGTTATATTTTATGTTCATTTTAAGAATTTTTGACAATCAATAATTTTGGTTGGATTTAATGCTTTTAATGCTTGAATTATTTCATTATTTTAGTTTTAAGGTTTGTCTTTTGGACTTATTAGTTAATATTTACATCTTTAAGCTTTCAAAAACTTATAATAAAAGTTTATTGCAAGTTTTGATTTATAATCTAACTCTCATTTTTTAGTCCTTTGTCAAATATTTTCATGAGAAGATTCCTGTAGCAGCTATGTTTTTCCTGTTCTTGTCATTATCATTGGGAGCATATTACGAGGAGATGGAAACGAATTCAGGAAAACCAAAAGAGGTTTTTGTCCGCAATAGACTCATTCACAAAAACCTCTCTCATTTTTGTAACATCTATTATCATTTGAGAGATTAGAATTCATCTTTGTGGCATATTTTCAAGGTTTGAATTATTTAATAATTTCCTGTTTTAGTCACAAATTTGCCGCACATATTTCGATCAATTGAAGAGGAATTTTGAAAAACTAAGAGAGGTTTTTGTTCATAACATACACATTTAAAAAACCTCTCCCAGGTTTTGCACAGGTGTCTCGGATCGAGAGATATGAAGGCATCTTTGAGACCCAAATTTCTAAAAATTCGTCAAATTTCTCCAAATCCGATTTGTTATTTTTGGGTTAATTAATTTTAAATATTTTGAGTTATCATGTAACTAATTGATGTAACTGTTTCAAATTTTGACCTAGAAAGTAGTTATGGAACTACTTTACTTTTGTAATGATAAAAGGAATACAAACATACAATTTTGAGGTGGGATTTTTCACTCAAGGAGAGGCTTTTCAAGCTTTGATTTCTCAAGCTAGCACTTATAACTCTTATGTAAGTGGATGACTGTTATTGATTATATATAAACTGATAAACCCTTTTACCTATCATGCTTTTTCATTTCTGAGCTAGTTGATTACTCAGTCTACAACTTCATTTCTTGTTTAAAGGTTTATTCATGTAAATGCTTGTAGCCTGTGGGTGGAATTAATATTTCATGTGTAATTTTTATGGCTTATTGGGATGTGTTTGATCCCCAGTTTATCCAGCTTGCATGATTCATTTCTGTATTAGTTTGTGGAATTTTATTTCCTCCTTGCTGATGAAGTTTTTAAAACCAAAACCATAAACCAAAACCCTAAAAACCTCTTTTACTTAATTTTATTTTTTGAGATTGTGTTGGCTTGTTCTTTAGTAGTCTGAGAACAATTTCTGGCACTAACACCATATTTTATTTACAATACATCCAAGCATAGGATTGGAGGAATCTTATCCTTACCACTATTGATAAACAATAATGCAATAACAAAGTACAATTAACTAGACTATGTAGATTTTGTTTCTTTAAAAAAAAAACAAACACTAAGCACTTCTTACGAAAATAAAACCATTACTGTATGGAAGTCTATTAATACATAATATCCAGAGACCCATAATAAAGAACTTGTATATAAATATAAATGTATATCTTGCTACTAATCTTCATACATGAACAATAATAACAATCGGCGATAAAACCAATAAGGTAGAAACCCAAAAGTTCCACTGAACCAATAGATAAATAATGAAACAAGAGGAACAAACACACCGTAATTTTTTATATATAGGTCTACAAATAACTATATCTAATTGGAAATTGGAATTTAAAGATCTGGTTTTGAACATAGTAGAGAAAATACAATTTTAATTAACCTTAACAACTAAAAACCCAGATAAAAGTAGATTGGTAAACTCCCATAGTGAAATACGTTTTACAGTAAATTAAACAAAATACAAGCCAACATTTTATCCTCACCTTGGTTAGGGTTTAACCTTAGAACTCTAAATACAAACCCAACTACAACTGGGTATATTTTAGAGACATAGACAAGTAACCCAATTGAAAGTATGCCAAACCGCGTTTTGAAAACCATAATAAGCTACGAATAAAGTTACCATTAACACAAAAACCGAATGCCTTGAGAAGATAAACCCTAGTTGTAAGTCCTTTCTATACTACCACCAACCATTAGGACCAATTGATAACCGAGCAAGGAGTTCAAACGGCCATAAAAACTAAACATTGCCTCATTTAAAGAACAAAATAGAGATAGAGCCACCACTTTAATCTACAACTTATCAGTTGAATTGAGGTGCGTCTAGAGAGGTCACACCTGGAAGATTAGGATTACAACTCTGTTGTTAGTGGATAACTAAAAGGAGTATTTATTTAAGTAATTGCAGTTGCTAGAAAAATGTTATACAAATATTTTACCTGTGGACAAAAGTATGAAACATGGTGGAATGTTGAGCTAGAAACATCTATACAAACCATCGTGAGAACCAACTATAACTGGAAGAAACTTGTAACTATTGCTTAGGGAAACTTTGGAAGATGAAATTGTATTCTGAATAGTCGAGGAACCTTCCTTAAACATATAACCTTCTACCATTTCGCAAGTAGTAACATGGTTGAAGTCGTGCAGATATGCAACTCTTTGGCTGAAGAGGATAACATCTGGACAGAGTGGTCGAGTTTGGCACATAAAAACCAAATTCAACCCTATACCTTTGGAGTTGTAAACCACTTTCGTATTTGAAAGTTTATATTTTGGAGTTAAATCTCTTATATCCAAGCCTTGTATCATAGTTGGATAGGTAAGTGCCATTTTTATTCCTTTCTCCTTGGTTAGCATAATATTTGGAGTGCTAGGTTCAACAAAGACCCTCCTTAGTAACGGGAGCAATAGGATAGGCTACGTGTAGAGATGAAGTAGGTTAGCGATGATACTAAATAAGTTAAAGGTTTAAACTGGAGTATCTTTCTCTATTCTAGGTTACTAATTGCCTAGCCATTGAGGTATAATCTTTAATACTGCTTGAATTCTTTCTGTGGCGAGGACTCAAATTCTCAAACCTTTTGGTTGGTGCATCTTAGTATATTTATAAGGTTTTCACAAACAACGAGATTAACATAAGATAAAGAAAAGATAAAGATTTTTTTTTATGTTTATCATTGCGTCGAAAGGCGCTCTACAGCCGAGTATGGGGGAGATCTTGTAACATTATGTAACATTAGTCTTGTAAATGTCGGCTAAAGTTACTTGCCTATTATGATGTAGATGTTGTATGTTACTTTTTAATTCTAAAAAGTAAAAAGTAATAATTATATTTTGTGGACCATTAATAATAATTGGAGTAAGCTATCTACTCGACCATTTGCAGCGGGCCCACAGACACACCGTGAGTGATAACTTATTCCGTTACCTTTACGTGAAACCACACCTGTCGAATTCTAAAATCGTTTATCGAATTTAGACTTAGATTTTTTAATCTATATGCTCTCTAAATCAATGTGCAACCATCTCAAATTTAATAACTTAGAATTCACTAAATCAATAGTGTTTAATAACTTAGAATTCAATAAATCAGTGCTGCTTACTGCTGTAAATGAATTTCCTTTATGATATCGATCTGATAATCAACACTTGATTGGCAAAGTTGGTTATGATAACTTGAAGGATTTGTGAATTTCAAAGCCTTCAAGTTATCATAACCCAGTTTGTCAATATTTAGTGAATTCTAAGTTATTAAATTCGATATGGTCGTTCATTGACTTGGAGAGCATATAGATTAAAAAATCTAAGTCTAAATTCATTAAATGATTTCAGAATTCTGTGGGTCTGGTTTCACGGAAAGATAACGGAATAATCTATCACTCACGGCGTGTCCATGGACCATTGTGCAAATGGTCAAGTAGATAACTTACTCCATAATAATTAATATGCAAATAATAACTCAAACATGCAAATAATGAAATAGTATTTATATCTTATTGGAAGCTGAGTTCTTTGACGTTTGATTAATAATTGATATAATCCATTATAAATATGGGCTATTCCTTGGTTGTTGTTTTTTCAATTACATTCTAAGGAAACAAAATGCCTTTGCTACCCATTTAAAATACCGAAAAACCAAATCTAAAAGCCTAAGCTCCCCGATTTTTCAAGAAAAATACAGAGTCAAATGAATTTGCAGAAAAAGACAACCAAAACATTTTTATGGCATGCAAAAGTTTAATCTCACCCCAAACGTTTTCTTTAAAGATTTGATGCAGAAAGGCTCAACAAAAACATACAAGTGTGTTTAAAATAGGACTCTCTCTCACGATAGGGAATTGCGAGTAGGTGGATTAATATTTTCCTCTGGAAAAAGGATGGTCGAAATACCGGTGGATCAAAATTCTGAAACTGGGATTGATCGCTCGTCGTTACAGAAATGGTTGAATACTAAACGTGGAAGGTACTAAACGGGGAAGGACGTGTGTCGGTCGCTACTCAGTAACAGCCAATACTTCCCAAAATATGTGCATAAATAGCTGCGACCTATATACACCAAAACCTAACACTCCACATATGGAAGTAACAGATAAGAAATTTGACAGAGATTTTATTGAAAATCCTAATTCCACTATGTTAGTATACAAAAATTAATTTCCCAACCGTTTCTGTTTCATTCATTGTTCAACGCCATGCACTGATGCACACCAGCTTGAAACATTGGCAAAAGCAGCCGTTCTTGTTTAGTGAAAGCGATCGATAATTGAAGTGTGGTTGATAATTCCTATGAAAGGAAATTAGTACGACATGTGACATTTTTGGCCCACAAACTTGTTACAAAGTCATTCTAACAAAAGAGATTTAAATCCAGCACAACGATGCTATTAACAGTCATGCCGGGTAAGTCCCATTAAAATATCATTTATTCATGGCTTGCAGCACAGAAATGAGTTGATGACCTGAACAGAAATAGAACGCAGGGACAAAAGTCATTAATATGAACTCATAAATTCTTATTTTTTTCGTTACATGTTGTCAGCTCAATCATGTATACAACATGTATACAACAACATGCAATTTTATCATCCTTGGCCTGATTTGCACTTAGTCTATAAATAATGTTGCGAATTGAAATGTAGAGAGGTAGGATAAAACAAGATAGTCATATAAGTGTTAGTATTTGGATGTGACATTAAAATTGAAATTTTATGATTATCATAAAATAAACAAAATTAATACATACATCTTAAAAAGTTTGTTTTTTTAAATTCTTTCCTAACAAAACAATGAAAAATAAAAAAAATAATTATGAGCCAAAAAAAGGTAAAAAACAACACAATATGGGAGAGATGTTGTAATGTTCCTACTTAAAAATATAATAAAAAATAAAAAATGAAATATCCTCAAAAAAAAATTGTTGGTAGTGCACATGCTTTTAAAACCATGTGCCCTTTTAAACAACCCATGGTTTTATTGTACATGGTTTAGGAGGGCCCTGCCAATGGTTTTAAAACCATGTGCAAGGCCTCCTAACATGTGCAAGGCCTCCTAAACATCCCATGGTTTTAAGAGGACATTACACATGATTTTAAGACCATGTATGGGGGAGATGCTGAGAGCCTAAGATTTGGATATATGCTAGTATAATATTTAACTTTTGTATGTTACACCATGTTTGTTGACCATGTAACTCTCCAATATCTATTACATTACACGCCTTTTACTTTTCTTTTCACCTGCAAGCATAATAAAATGCAAGACACTGATTTTTGTCCATCCAGGTCTCTCGGCCCTAGAGGAACGGGATCTCTGGTCATAAGAATTTTCTTTTCTTTCATGGCAAACAAATATCTATTCATTATAAGAACTTTCTTTCATGGTGAACAAAATAAAATGTAAGGTAGCTACCGTATTGCAATTTGGTTGCTTTCCTCGTGAGTGGTTATTTTTGTGGCTTTATAAGGATCGAATATCTATCCAGAAGAAGACACCATAGCAGAAGCAAAAGGACGGTGGCATGCTCGTTTAAGTGGAGGCCATTCCAAGAAAACAAGATGATTGGCATAAACTTGCTGCACAGGTTCTGAAACATTTGTGGAGGCTTAGGATGGTTGTGCAACTGGTGCTCAAATCTCTTTCCTACCCTTTTGCCAACCCACGCTAGATAGATTCAACCAAGATGGGCCAGTTTGCTCCCTACCAATAGAGCAAGGTTGGGTCATGCTTTAACTTCTATAGGAACCTGGAGATACAAGCCAAGATGGGTCAGTTTAAATTTATTTATTCTATTTTATTTTAACAACTTAAATACACAAAAATCCCTCCTCCAATTTATAAGAACATGTACCAGACTTACCATTTGTCAAACTCTAACCATTCTAGCATCCAACCGACAATCCCGACCAATAGAATTTTACCCTTTTCTCCGAACTTTATGACTGGAATAACGTACACCAAATTTCATTGGAGTCACGCAGCACGCTCCTGAGTCCTAACGCTGAAAACCATAGAGCTTTTGCGGTGCCAGCGTCATGTGAATGGGCCTCTAGTGCTTAAGTCTATCAATGCGGGAATCTCTGATCACATGCATTTGTCCTTCGTCACTCTGACAAACCAGGAAAATGCACAATTTTTACGGACCACCACGGTGCTGTACTTCTATTCGCTTTATAAATTTCTGTAGACGTGACAGATTGACATTGAATGCATTGTCGAGATGTTTGTTATCTTAATATCAAGTTACAACTAATCAAATTGCGATTACATTAGATGTGGATGTACATTTGAAGTGCTATATATAGAGAACGAATGTATAGTCTCACTACGAAATCTTCTGCAATCTGTCTATCATTTGTTTTCACTGATAATGTCTTTGCTTCTGAATTCAATAGCAAGAAAGATGAAAACTCCTCAAGTTCTTTTGAAGCAGATAAGTAAAGCGTTTCGCAAGATCGCCCATGGCCGTAAGGGAATTGGCCATGGCGTTTCTCCAAGGAAGTCAAGTTTTTTCACAATGAAAGATGACGTCCTGGGAAGATCATGCAACGCTCTGCCCAGAGACGTTCCCAAGGGACACTGTGCAGTGTATGTTGGAAGCGAACGCAGTAGATTTATCATCCCTACCGTTTATTTGAATAATTCTTTGTTCCAGGCATTGCTGGAGATGGCCGAAGAAGAGTATGGGTTTCATCACCACATGGGACTCACTATTCCGTGTGAAGAAGCTGATTTCCAGTACCTGACATCCCTGTTGGGAAATAAAGGATGTCGCAGCTAGAACTTTGACGCCGGATGAGCTCCTCCATATTCATTGAAAAGAACCCAAACCTGGCCAAGCTCTTATTGTGAGAGTGGCAGTGAAAACAGCTAGCTTGGATGGAGCTACAATTTAAGGTAAAGCAGAAGGTCTGCTTTGGTTCTTTTTAAATTTGAGCTGGAGAAGCTGCATCCTTTTCAGATCATCACGGTCCAACTGTCTAGGGTTCTGCGTAAGGCGGGGAACTATTCAAATCACACTATTCTCAAAAAAATCCATGAAAGCAGCTAGAGGGGAACGATCATTCTTCTGCCCATAGTTCAAAATTTGTACGAAGGAAATCAATCACAGATCAAACGGGAACTTGGGTAGACTGTGTTAATAGACTGGGAACTTGGGTAGACTGTCTTAATTTTCTGGCCTATGGCTAGCTGAGATTACCTACTTGAGACTACCTCCTGACCATTGGGATTTAAATTTACTTTATCTGATATTTGATGAACATAATGTTTTTCTTTAACCACATATTTATATGATTTAATAATTATTTATTTATTTTTCATTTTACCTCTGTGTATGTTTTAGTTCTTTATTGTGTTATGAGGTAATCTTTAAAGCTATTTTATTTTATATTTACAATTATTAAATATTGAAAATAATTAAATTTGAAGGTAAATAAAGAAATTATCATTAAAATGTTATATTTAAAAAAAATCTAATAGATTTGTTTGTTTTAAGATGAATTTATATTGATTTTAATTAGTTAAATTTTTATATCTTAGCACAACCACTTAATTTGTACACCGATATCACAAAATTATTCTTATCCATGTGTCAATTACAAGTCCACCCCAAATTATTTTAGATTTTTTTTTTTTTTTCACATTCTTTTAGTTATTTGCCATTAACTATTAGTTATCTATTCACCAATTATGAGTTATCCATGAATCAGCTACCTACTACGTACCAGTTATTTATTCATGAGCTAGTTGTTACTTTTAATAGCCTATAGTATATATGTTATAATTTTGGGGTGAACTATCATTTATGCTTTTTTATATATATTAACTATTAGGTACAACTATTAGTTGGAAAAATTATACTTCAACTTCAATTAATCATTAGATACAACTATTCTATTAATCTATACAACTAATAGAACTATTGGATTAATGGTATACAACTATGAGCTTAATTTCATTGTTGATACAACTATTAGCATAACTTTAACTTCAATCATCAATTTTATTTGAAGTGCAATTGCTGATATATTAACTTTTAAAGTAACTAATAGATACAATTATTAGTTTAACTTAAACTCTAATCAATGTTTTATTGGATAACTATGAGCTTAACTATTACATGTACAAATTTTATCTTAACTCTTAGAATTTTGGGATGGACTACCATCTATGATTTTTCATGTGGATGAGAACGAGACAAGTGTACTGTCCATATTGATTTTATGGCTGTAATTCAAAATTCATAATTAACAATTTCAAAAAAATAAAAATAAAAAATAACTTAGTTAACATCTCATAAGTACATTTAGTGATAGTTGGAAAAATTAAACTTTTATTATTAGATACAACTATTAGATTAACTCCAATGATGATACAACTTTATCTTAACTTCAACTCCAATCATGACTTTAACTTAAAAATCAATGGCTTATATATTAACTTTTAAATTGAGTATTACATACAACTATTAGATTAATTTTAATAATTTTACAATTATTAGCTTAACTTCAACTCTAATCATGTTTATAAATTAAATTAACTATAAATAACTACAAATAAATCAAATATTTATGTATATGTTAATCTTATTAATATGGTTATTGCTAACTTATATTTTTTATTGTAATTGTTTATTTCATATTTTGAACAAATGCAAATCAATCTTCACAAAATCAATCTCCACAAAATAATTGTGAATTATTGTAATAAAAAAATTTAGAAAAATATAAGTTATAATCTACCCAAAATTTTCAAAAAAAAACATCTATTAACATAAAAAATTAAAATTAAGTAGACAAATTTATGTAATAATTTATTTAAATTTTTTTTATAAATAAATTAAAACATCTACGACACTGCAAAAGAATTGTTGATGGATTACAAACATTGTAGATATCATAATTTTTTTAAATTTATAATTAACATTATTTTATTTTGTAATTTGAGTTATATAAAGTTGGGTAATAATATATTATATATTAATATTTTTAAAATAAATTATATTAAAAAAATATTATGTTATTGATGGATTACAAACATTGTAGATATCAAAAAATTTATAATTAACATTATTTTATTTTGTAATTTGAGTTATATAAAGTTGGGTAATAATATATTATATATTAATATTTTTAAAATAAATTATATTAAAAAAATATTATGTTATTTATAATAAAAGAAAATTATTTAAATATTATTAAATAATATAGGAATAAAATAATTAATTGAGTCTATAGGTGTTTAGCTTAAGATTTAAATAAATTTTGGTTAAGTAGTGGTTAAAAAAGCAACAATAATAAAAAAAATTATTAAATATTATTTGTTTTAAGATTATATAAATTAGTTTAATGTTTATTATATCATAGATTTATAAATATAACCGTCTCGTAATTAATTTAGTGTTTAGGCTTTGTTTAACGCTTAGCCATCTACACAAAATTAACTATGTGGTAATTAGTTTAATGTTTAGGCTTTGTTTAATAATCAACTATCTACATAAAACTTTTAACTAAGTAGATGGATGTATCTATCGACATTCAAGAGCCACTTTACTTGTGATTGTGCTAGCTAAATTAATGTTGCATCCACATGAAACTCTTTTTTATAATAAAAACATATACTTGTTGTTTATCAAAAATCAAAATATACATATAAAAAACTAGTTTTCTATTATGTTACCATATTTATCTCCTTCCAAAATAACAAAAACTAACTAAGAGCCCAACTCTCTTGTCCAGAAATATTCATCTTAAAAAAATAAAAATACCATTCAATAGAAAAAAAATAAAAGGAATTCAACACTCAAAACTAAAACAAATCTAAAAGTCCTTCAACCTGCCTTAAGAAACCACTAAGCCATTATGAATCTTCTTATAAGAAATAAAATTACAAAAACAAAGAGAGCCTCCTTTGATAAAGCATCTACCACATTACCTCAATACAATAGAGAAGGATATCCATGAGAAATATCTCACATTTTACTTCCACCACTTTACATGTAACACACTTAAAAATCGTACATAAAAAAAAAAATTACATGTGTTATTGTTACATTTACTTTAGTAGAATTCTATGTTTAACTATTGTTGGTTCTAATATATATTGTCCTGCTACTTACGATAGGATTTGTTGATGTTTATGATGGCCAGTTCCTTCCGGAACCTTCATCCATACTCCTGCAGGGGATGTACTTTGTTTACTTGTTTTGAAATTAATTATCTTACTTTCAAAGGCTTGGCCTTAACATAGTTACACTATGTATGTAAGACCTTCCCGTAAGCGTGACAGGCTTAGGTTTTGTAAATTATGGTTCTCCATACGATGACCTCTTAATATGAATAAAATGAGGGTTTACCTACTTGCGTTTGGCATGGAGACGCATGTTTTGACCTTAAAGGAAAACTTCATAATCCTACATAAGTTGGTTTGATGCATCTAGTTATAGTCTTTTATGCACAAGAGTAGATACTATCTTAGCCATGGTTTAAAGAGCAAGATCCTATATCATGCATGAAATATGGTCTTAAAGTTTTATTATGGTTTTTAAGTTTTAATACTAGTCCTATGTTATGATTAAAGACCTTTTCCAATACCTTATCCTAGCTGAGCGCTAAGGTATTGGAAACTATGTAAACTTATTTGGTAACATACCATAGATGGGTATGGGTCTAGCCATAACCCACGATGGCATAGGGACCAAACCCAACCCTACAAGAGTTCTAGCACGTGCATAAGATACAAGGTTTATGGTATGGTTTCGAAGCAAGGTTTGAATATCATGTTTTTAGGTTGATGTATGGTATGTTAACCTGACGATCCATGACATTGGTTATAATATTGGTTTTATTATTACACTATCCAAGGTTTGGATTCACAATGATTTCATCGTAATAATTTTTGCCATGCATTAAAGTTGTCCTTTGGTTGACATTTAAGTTTATCCTGGCTGCGAATTGGAAGCACAACAAGGACCACTAGGTAGTACAGGATGTGATCCATTCCCTAAACTTGGATGGTGAGATTACTCAAGTTCGATAGTGTTTTGAAATCCTTTACTCTATCTGGGTTTTGCACTTGCATTGTTTTACTTGTCGAAAGTCGGCCGAGGGTCGAGCTATGTTTCTTGTGTTGTTCAACTCATTTTTTCACAGGGTTAATGGCGTTAAAAAGATGGTTCCTCTGTGGTGTCCATAACTTCTCCATCTACGCTGATGGGTTGCCATCCAAACTAGACCTTCAGCATCCGACCGAAAATTTCAATGCCATGAATAGTATTCCCCAAGGTAAGCATGATTGAACCTCTGTCTGCAACTTAAAATGTTTTTTTTCTTCTATAGTTCATTTTCTTTGATTTACTAATAGGTTTTGTTCCTGCAATATGTGGAGGGATAAGTGTGCTCAAAGAATCAGACCCCTGGCCCTCGTTGCCCAAAGCTAAGGTAAGAATTTCCAAACTTTGTGAGTTATGTTGTCCACGAAGTTTCACTTAGGGGACTTTTCAAGTGAGCCACCAAGGTTCATAACAAATCACTTGTTTTTACTCAGTGCTCGGCATTTCTCTGGTTTCATCCGGGCCAATCGTGACCTCTTTTGGATGTTCACACCCTTTTGAGGGAATTGTAATAAATGGCATAACTTGAGGTTCTCTTATGTAAAAAAATTGGCCTTCTTAGACTTGGTCATAATCCTTGAGTGTTTTTTCCTTGTTAATTATATGATGATGTTTTAAGCGACATACTAATTTTCAATTTTTTTCACTCAAAATCCTTCAAAGTTGGGATGGTGAGTTTGGTAAATTTTTTCTGAGAAAGGATATTAAAGCCTAGGGTCTATGTATTATACCATGTTAGTCATATGTCCAGAATTTCATGAACATCTGGTAAGACTCCCCTAGGATTTTTTAATTTTTAGTTTTCTAAGAAAATCATCCATAAGGTGTATTTTAATTGTAATGTTTCAAAAGGTCATAAAATTGGGCCTAGGGATCCAATTTGATCATAGGGATGCTCATTTTTTTATCGAGAGACCTAACTTAACCCCTAAACCCACTTTTGAGAGTCAAATTATTAATTTGGATTTTCTCTCCAAAATGGCTAAGAGGGTCAAATAAATGGAAAAATAGGAGAAAACCCCAATGCTAAATCAAAGGCAGCTTGTTTGGGACTTGTTTCTGAGGTGGAAGGTTGGTTGAGGGTCTTTTTTGGGGAATTTATGATATGTCGTAATTCCATGCTTGCAGGGAATAATAAGTATGGACAAACCATTTCTCCCTCTGTTTGAATAGATTCTCATTTTTCTCCAAATTATAGAGTACAACATGTTGAGTTTTTAATTCCCATTTATTCGGCATTTCAATAAGTATGGAAAAGCCAAGCACTTCTAAATATTAGATGAGGTTGTTGCATATTCCAATGGTTTATTAGATTAGGTTGGATATTCTAATGGTTTAGATCGAACTTTGGTTATAAAGGATTTAATGATAGTTTGTGCATTTTTTTTTGGTTAAACATTAATAATATAAACATAAAACTAATAAAAGAGTTTTTAATTTTTGTCAATATTTATTTTTATAAATATTATTTTTTTTTTAATAAATTTTTTAAATCAAAATTCATGATATTAAATATTTTATGATTGAATATATATATATATATATATATATATTCAATGTCATTTAATCAATTTATTTAGGTTGAGAGAGGTTGTTAATTAAAGTTACTAAAATAAAAGATAAATAAAAAAATTATAAGTGGTTTCATAAAAATAAAAATAACAAAAATAACAAAAATAAAATTTTAAATTAAAACTAACTTATATCCATTCAAGTTTATCAAATATCAAACATATAATCAGATTCATATAAAATTGATAAATTCAGGTTTATAATAAATCTATAACACTACAAACATATATAATTAAAAACCGGCAAGCAATAAATTTAAGATGGGTAATCATGTTACTACAATGTACTTTCCACCCAAAATGCAATATCGAAACCCTAAGAAATTAATGATCTAGATGCATCACATGCATTGTGAACGTATCGCTAGAAGTAAGGTCGTCGCGGCATTGTAAGCATTCCTCGTCGGGCCTTGTTTGTTGGCCCTGTAACTCTCGAATATCTACACATTACACGCCTTTTACTTTTCACCTTCAAGCAGAATAAAATGCAAGGCATTGATTTTTGTCAATCTGGGTATGTGGGCTCAGGAACGGAATCTCTGCTAATTATAAGAACTTTCTTTCATGGCAAACAAATATCTACTCATTATAAGAACTTTCTTTCATGGTGAACAAAATAAAAAGTAAGGTAGCTACCGTATTGCAATTTGGTTGCAGATTTCCTTGTGAGTGGTTATTTTGTGGCTTTATAAGGATCGAATCTCTATCCAGAAGAAGACACCATACCAGACGCAAAAGGACGCTGGCATGCTCGTTAATTAGGTGGAGGCCATCCTAAAAAATGGCTGCACAGGTTCTGAAACATTTGTGCAACTTGTCCTCAAATCTCTTTCTTACCCTTTTGCTAACCCACGTTAGATAGATTCAACCAAGATGGGCCAGTTTGCTCCCTACCCATAGAGCAAGGATGGGTCAGACTTTAACTTCTATAAGAACCTGAAGATACAAGCCAGGATGGGCCAGTTTAAATTTATTTATTTTATTTTATTTTAACCACTTAAATACACAAAATTCCCTCCTCAAATTTACAAGACTCACCATTTGTCAAACTCTAACCATTCTAGCATCCAACCGACAATCCTGACCAACAGCGAACTCTCACCGACGACTCGACGAGCTTGTGATTGAAGCTTATGGATAGCATTTTTACCTTTTTCTCCGAACTTTATGACTGGAATAACGTAACACCAAATTTCATTGGAGTCACGCTACTAACGCTGAAAACCACAGATCTTTTGCGGTGCCAGCGTCATGTGAATGGGGCCTCTAGTGCTTAAATCTATCAATGCCGGAAAGCTCTGATCACATGCATTTGTCCTTCGGCACTCTGACAAACCAGGAAAAGGCACAATTTTCACGGACCACAACGGTGCTGTACTTCTATTCGCTTTATAAATTTCTGTAGCATTGAGGAGAAGTGACACATTGACATTGAATGCATTGTCGAGAGGTTTGTTATTTTAATATCAAGTTACAACTAATCAAATTGTGATTACATTAGATGTGGGTGTACATTTGAAGTGCCATATATAGAGAACGAATGTATGGTCTCACTATGAAATCTTTTGCATTCTGTCTATCATATGTTTTCACTGATAATGTCTTTGCTTCTGAATTCAATGGCAAGAAAGATGAAAAATCCTCGAGTTCTTTTGAAGAAGATAAGTAGAGCATTTTGCAAGGTTACCCATGGCCATAAGGGAATTGGCCATGGCGTTTCTCCAAGGAAGTCAAGGTTTTTCGCAATGAAAGATGACGTCCTGGGAAGATCATCATGCAGTGCTCTGCCCAGAGACGTTCCCAAGGGACACTGTGCAGTCTATGTTGGAAGCGAACGCAGTAGGTTTATCATTCCTACAATTTATTTAAATGATACTCTGTTTCAGGCATTGCTAGAGAAGGCTGAGGAAGAGTATGGTTTTGAACACCACATGGGACTCACTATTCCGTGTGACGAAGCTGATTTCCAGTACCTGACATCCCTGTTGGGAAATAAAGGATGTCGCAGCTAGAACTTTGAAGCCGGATAAGCTCCTCCATATTCATTGAAACAGATATTGCCTGTTGAAAAGAACCCAAACTGGGCGAAGATCTTATTGTGAGAGTGGCAATGAAAACAGCTCGCTTGGCTGGAGCGACAATTTAATGTCAAGCAGAAAGGTCTGCTTTGGTTCTTTTTAAATTTGAGCTGGAGAAGCTGTAGCCTTTTCAGCTCATCACGGTCTAACTGCTTAGGATTCTGCTTAAGGCGGGGAACTATTCAAATCACATTATTCTCAAAAAAAACCCACGAAAGCAGCTAGAGGGGAACGATCATTCTTCGGCGGATAGTTCAAAATTTGTAAGAAGGAAACCTTTGATCACAGATCAAAGTGGAACTTGGGTAGACTGTGTTAATATGCAATTTTCAGGGGAGTGAGCTAGCTGTGGAGCAAAACTCCCTCCAGACGGAGGAGCAAAGTCAACGCTAACTTTGCTCCTCCTCCGTCCAATGAGGGAGGATTGCTCCACAGCTAGCTTACTCCATTTTCAGACCCATGGCTAGCTGAGATTACATAGTCGCATTGGTTATTTTATGGGTTGTGGCTACTTGTGGCTCCTGAGATTTAAATGTACTTTATCACAGGCAAATTTGATGAACATAATGTTTTCCTTTAACCACATATTTACATGATTTTATAATTTTATTTTATTTATGTCTTGTGTATGTTTTAGTTTCTTTTTGTTTTATGAGGTAATCTTTAAAGCTATTTTATTTTATATTTACCATTATTAAACATTAACAATAATTAAATTTGTTTGTAAATAAAGAAATTATTATTAAAATGTTATATTTAAAAAAAAACTTAATAAATTTGTTTTAAGATGAATTTATATTGATTTTAATTTGTTAAATTTTTATATCCTAACAAAATCACTTAATTTGTAGTTGGTGAATTAACTACCACAAAATTATATTTATCCATGTGTAAACTCCAAGTTCACCAGAAATTATTTTTTATTTTAATTTTTTTTAATTTTTGATATTCTTTTAAGTTATTTGCCATTAACTATTGGCTATTTATTCATCAACTATGAGTTATCCTTGAATCAGCTACCTACTACCTACCAGCTATCTATTCATGAGCTAGTTGTTACTTTTAATAGCCTCTAGGCCTATATATATTATAATTTTGGAGTGAACTAGTATCTATGTTTTTTTATATATATTAACTTCAACTTCAATTATTCATTAGATACAACTATTATATTAATATATACAATTAGATAGAACTATTCGATTAATATATACAACTATGAGCTTAACTTCATTGTTGATACAGCTATTAGCTTAACTTTAACTCCAATCGTGAATTTTATTTGAAGTGCAATTGCTCATATATTAACTTTTGAAGTAACTAATAGATACAAGTATTAGTTTAACTTCAACTCTAATCAAGGTTTTATTGGATAACTATTAGTTTAACTATTACATATACAAATATTATCTTAACTTTAATGATTCTACAACTATTAGCTTAACTTTAGCTATAATCGTGTAAGGGTTAGTAGAAGTACATTTGGCATGTAGAAGTCTAGCTAAACTAATAAATGGTTAGAACTACTAATAAACTCCTACATATGGAAATTGGGCATCTAGCTAATCACATTGATAGGCGTTTATATCTTAGAATTTTGGGATGGACTA
Source organism: Pseudotsuga menziesii (assembly GCA_001517045.1). Classification (NCBI taxonomy): domain Eukaryota; kingdom Viridiplantae; phylum Streptophyta; class Pinopsida; order Pinales; family Pinaceae; genus Pseudotsuga; species Pseudotsuga menziesii. Next base: position 177,503 of record LPNX011158230.1, read on the forward strand.
CTATCTATGATTTTTCATAACAAGAGAAGTGTACTGTCCATATGGATTTTATGGGTGTAGTTCAAAATTCATAATTTACAATTTCAAAAAAATAAAAAATAAAATACCTTAGTTAACACGTGATAAGTACATTTCCTCATAGTTGGAAAAATTAAACTCCAACTTCAACTTGGTAATTAAAACTCCAATCATGATGATGTATAAGTATTCTCTTATTAGATACAACTATTAGATTAACTACAATGATAAGACAACTTTAACTTAACTTCAACTCCAATCATGACTTTAACTTGAAATATAAAGGCTCATATATTAACATTTAAATTGACTATTAGATACAATTACTACTTTAATTTCAATGATTTTACAACTATTAACTTAACTTCAACTTTAACCATAGTTATATTAGATTATAACTATAAATAAATCAAATATTTACCTACATATTAATCTTATTAATATGGTTATTGCTAGTTTATATTTTTTATTGTAATTGTTTATTTCATATGTTGAACAAATACTAATCAATCTGTACAATATCAATCTAGACAAAACACTTGTGTCATTGTAATGAAATTTTAGAAAAATATAAATTGTAGTCCACCAAAATTCTCACATAAAAATATCTATTAACATAAAAAATTAAAATTAAATAAACAAATTTAGCTAATCATTTATTTAATTTTTATTTTTATAAATAAATAAAAACATCTGCACCATTCTAAATTGTAAGCACTATTCTAACTATTTTAAAAATATGTAATAACATTTTTACAATTATGTAATAACATATGATCTACATAACCTATGATCTAGTTTTTCAAACTACTTAATTTTGAAACTACTTATTACAATAATTTTAGACCATTATAAACTATATTTTGACATGAAAACAATACAAAAAATATACACAAAATAAAAATGCCTTTTTCATGCTATGAATTTTTTTTACAAAACATCTAAATTAATATTAATAATATTGAACTATGATTGCGCGACGGTATGTGATCGGGGAGGCACAGGACGACGCAAGGGTTTGCAGAGTAGCATGGAGGGTTAGCTCAAGGTATGTGGCCTAGGAAGGCTCCGGGTTGCAGGCATTGCCTGGAAACTTGGCCTCCTGCAGGGTGCCATGACGGCATCAGGGCAGGAAACGCCCGCCCTGGACATTGGGTCTTCTAGTATGAGAAGGAATGCCCCGACAGAGGACGCCAAGGGAGACGGGGGTCTTCCTGTTGCCAGAAAAGGCAAACAATCGAGTACGGGTGGCTGCTTTCCATGAATGGCTTCCATCCCAGTGATTCAGATCAGATCTAAGGCATTCAAGGAAAAAATCAAGACTTGGAAGGAAAAGGCAATAACAGGGAAATTTGTGGGGATTTGGCCGAAGGAAAAAGACTTGGTCAAGTGGATCAACGGGGTGTGGAAACCTAAAGGCTACTATGACCTGCAGTTGGGTTCAAAGGGTTTCTTCACCATTATCTTCCTCAACCAGAAAGATAGGGATACAGTCTTGGAGGGGGGTCCATATTTCTTCTTCTCAGCTGGCCTTTTCTTGCGGCCATGGAAGGAGCGTTTCAACCCAGAAACGGAAGACATGACAGTTTCCCCAGTCTGGATCCGCCTCTTCTCCCTCCCAGGTGAATACTGGGACTTAGAGACCTTGAGGGATATTGGGAACAGTTTGGGAGAATTCATAAAGGTTGCAGAACAAACGAGGATCCAAAGATACATGGCCTTTTCCCGGATCTGCGTTTACATGGATCTATCCAGAGAGCTTCCTAAGGCAATTAGTCTAAAATGGGAAGATGAAGAATGGATACATCCCATTGATTATAAACAGCTCCCCTTCAGATGCCGGCTCTGTCATGAATATGGGCATTTGGGACGGAACTGCCCCAAAGATAGCCTTAAGCATGATATGGCAGCCCCAACACTTCCCAAAGCTGGGGTTGATGACGGGTTTACCCAGGTTAAGAACAAGCGCCAAGGTAAGGGGGGGAGCAAAACCCAGGTTCGAATGGACACTCCATCCCGTGAGAAATCTCAAGGGAACTCCTTTGAAGCTCTAGCTTCCCTGGAAGAGGGTGAAGAGGAGCAGGTAATGCCAATGATGGAAGACTAGCAGGAAGGCCCCTCCGAATCTCCAGTTGCTAACGAAGCCCAACAGATGGAAGGAGTGGAGGAGGACGAGGGGGAAGATATGGATCTGGACGAGCTAGATCTGGATGCCATAGAGGAAGAATGCAGAAAGAAGGGACAAGGGTACATCTCGCGTCGTCAACTTGAACTTCTGTAGGAGGCCATTATCCGAACGGGCACCGTGGAAAGTTTGGGGATTGACCCAAACGCCCAAAAGGGTAGCAAGAGGAAGTCCCCAGAGGAGGAACTGCGCCGCGGAAGGGAGATAAACAAGCAGCGAATAGCAGCGGTGGGAGTGCGTCTGATTGAGTCTGGACAATATCCTACGATCCAGGCAGCGTTCTCTGAAGCTAAAAGGGTTTGCCAATGAAGCTCATTTATTGGAATATCAGGGGTTGTAGTAACCCTAGGAAGTGGAAAGCAATAAATTGAAAGATTAAGCAAGAATCCTCAGACATTCTATTTCTCCAAGAAACCAAATGCAGTTTCGGGGGTCTTTCGAAGATCAAGGACAAAATTTGGAAGGGAAGCCAGGTCATGGCATTAGATGCAGCAGGACAATCAGGTGGTATTGCTATTCTATGGCAGCCACGATCGATGGAATTCTCCAACTGGCGGGCCAATAAGTTTGCGCTTATGGCCGACTTTTGCTTTCTGGATTCGGGAGTCCGCAGAAAGGAAGGAAATATCTATGGACCCAGCTATTTCACCGAGAAACAGTCTTTTATGGATTTCCTTAACTAGCTCCAGGAGCAAGTGGAGCAAGAGCCATGGCTGCTTGGGGGCGATTTCAATCTGATCGCAAATCTCGGAGAGAAGAACGGTGGAAGAAGAGCCCTAGACAAATTCCAGGAAGCATTCGGTGAATTTCTTACTTGGGGCTCACTGGTTGACGTAGAAACGGGAAGTGGCTGGTTCACGTGGAACAACAAGTGAGGAGGGGAGTACCTAGTTGCTTCTCGTCTAGATCATTTTTTGGTGTCAGAAAACGTCATGCACGGTACGGGGGAAATTCTGGCTGATGTTCTCTCGGCGAATGGCTCCGACCACTGGCCCATCAGTCTCTCTTGGGATTGGTCTGGCTCCACCAAGGGGCAACCCTTTCGGTTTGAAACACTAGTGGAAAATGAGAGATTAGTGACCAGGAGACCAAAAGTTTTGGTCACCACAATTTTTTTCAAGGGATAAATGACCAAAATTGATAAATTTAAGTGAGTTAACTAAAAAAGACCAAGATAAATGACCAATTTTGGTCACTAGATAAAAACCAATTGAAAACGACCAAGATAAATGACCAAATTTGGTCACGGGATATCTAGACTAAAAATGATCACATGACAATTGGTCATTTATTTGGTCATTTTTTATTCTTGTGATCTTCTTATCACTCCTAATTAATTAATTATGATTAATATATAACCAATGTAATTGCAAGGCATTCTTTGAAGGTGAAGTCCATAATTTTAGGTCTTCTTCCTGATTATCATTCCTTTTGGTAAGACAATAAAGATAAGGATAGTGGCCTACATTAGCATGGAAAACAGTTTTGACATAGAGGTTAATTATTAATTAATATACGCTATTATATGACGTCACATTAATTGTTTTCATTAAATAACTTAAATTCCAGCTACGTCTAAGTAGTTTTTTTGATATAATGAAGTGTGCTCCAACTTGAAAATAATTACAATAAAATAGTTAATGTTATATTGTTACTCATGAAGTGTAAAATTTGTGATACGTCACATATGACTACTTAATTAAGGATTAAACTAGTGAACTGACCATTTGCACCGATCGGACGACCTGGCTCGCGTGAGCGGTCACGTCCGACGTTGTCGGTCGTCTAATCAGTGCAACTGGTCAGGAAAATAGGTCCCAGCCTTAATTAATGTGTTTAAAATAAGTTTCATTGAAAATATATCATTTTTTTCATGTAGAAATTAATTAAGAGTATTCAATTGTTTAAAATTGTAAAAATTTGAAAGAACAATATTTTTTTGCATTTTTTTGATTAAAATATTTAAGAAACTTTTATTTGTCAATTGAAATACAATTATTTATATTGTCTTTCATTTGTCAAAAGCAATATAAATAATTGAAATTAAAACCCCTTGCAAATACGCAAGTTATATATATAAACCTACCACATATAGCTTTACTAACACATAGCTTTACTATTTATGCCCTTTTAATTGAAATTAAAACCCCTTGCAAATACCTGGGTATGAACCTACCACACATAACTTTACAATTTATTCCCACCCACATGCAACTAATGAAACTTTACACACTTCTTGCTCGGGCCTTTAAGTTAGACTGGGTTAACATTAATTGGTTGGTTGCTAATCTAATTTAAGAGCAAGTTATCACAATAACTTAAACAAAACTTCCATGATAAAGGTTTATTTTTTCAACAATTTTTTTTTCTTGATAATTTATGTAAAATGATTCGACAAAGTTATTATTTATTTGGAAAAAAAATTAGTGAATTATTTTTGGTTTATTTCATTTGAATTGTGTTTTCTTTTAAAATTAAGATACAACATGAAAAGAATATTATAAGAAATATATTGTATCTATGGTATGGATAAAAGAGAAGAAGATGAATATTAATATTGCATCTATAGGATGGATAAAGTGAAGAAGATGAATATTAAACCACACAAACAAACACGTTACAACATAAAAATAAAGCAGTGATAGCTGTCACTCTGTTTGTTTTGGCCAAGATAATAATTTGGAATATGATATAATTAAAAGGTATAAAGTATTCACTTTCTTTCCTCTTTTGAGTCGATCCCCTTCAGAGTTGATCACCGCCAACATGATGAAGAGCGAGCTGCGTGGGGAAAACAGAGGGTTCGTTTGGTGGTTTCACTTTCTTTCCCATTTAGTCAAGCCCATTCCAATTTGATCACTGCCGACATGATGAAGAGCGAGCAACTTGGGGAAGAATAGAGGGTTCATACGGTGGTTGCCATATTGGACATTGTCCTGGAGTTTATTCTGGTAATTGCTGTGGTAATTCGCGGGAGATTTTGTTATTACAGAAATAGAATGTTGATGTTGGTTAATTGGTGAGAGGGGAGTGATATTGCTTGGGTTAATATATATCCACGAGTGATAGCCTCTGCAATGGAGATGAAGAGGGCATCAGACCAGACGTGGAGGCTTTTGAAGAGGCGTGCAAGGACATCCTTAGTTGCAGAGCTGAAATCCTCGGGTTCTTTTCAGGTAAGCCAAATTATTTTGATATTTTTGCATCTAGTGTTAAACTGTTAGGAATGGATTTGCTTTGGCCGGCCGAAAAACAGAGACTTAGTAGCTTTTACTAGATGGGTTGTTGTGGTGGATGCATCATCGGCGGGCGGGCTAACTCACTATAACTATAGTAGAGGAGGCCCCGTCTGACTGACCAAGCTTGAAGATGCTATGATAAGAGAACATGAATGGTTGGAATAGGCCATAGCTTGTGATTATGTCTTTCTTAGATAGGTTACAGCGCTTGATTACAGATCGAACTAAGCTATGTTATGTTGAAACAAAGGCAGTGATTCTCAATAATTTTTCTGGATACTCTCCAAGTATGCAAAAGCCTCAAATTGTCAAATTCCTCACCTGTAACTTCTGTTGTGCCTCATGGAGGCTTTGTCTACTGTTGCTGCTTCTGTGTACTTTTACATATTAAATGGGTTTTCCTCTGAACTAAAAGACAGTTTTATTAAAGATGTTTTAGAACTTCTAAAAGTGAATTTTAACAGTATACATAGAACCTAAACTCAATCTAGAAGAAGCAGAGAAGACCCTCTATACTCAAGCTAAAAGAAGAAATGTAGTGAACGGCTTCTATGTGTTGTTTTAAAATGTATGGTTTCTGTTCAGTTTGTGACTGGATGGTTGGCTTCTGTGAATGGCACATGAGCCCCATGTTCCCACCGATTGAAATAAGGGCTTCAAAGGGCTGTTTAATTGTTAGTATGTATTCCGTAACTTTTAGTGGCAGAGCTTTGAATTCAAGGATGTAGTTAGTTAATGTATGAGCCTCCATTGTTCTATGGTAAAGACTAGGTGCAGTTTATATAGATCTCCGCAGTTGGTGCCCACAAATTAAATAATTGTATTGTATCGGCTCTACCTTTGCTTTTCCTGTAACTAACTCATTGGCTGGATCAACAGCGTAATCAACGGTGAAATCTACTAGAATGACTAAGGCTGGTAGCTTGTAGGTATTGCTGCCTATGGATTTGGATATTTATATTCCTCTTATCTATATGTTGGATTCTAGCCTTTCTATTCCTTTAGTATATGCTATTGAAATTGGTGCTTCAACCAGTATATATGCTTTTTCCCCTTTGTGAAAGCTGGTGCATATAGGTAAAGGGATTATTAGACTGGCAGTAGCCCTCATCATCAGTAGGGCATAGTGCCCATTTTATATATACCAAGCCTATAAGGGAGAATACCGAGGCTAAACGTAGATAAATCACTACCCTAACTAGAACCCTTGACTCCTACAGAATCCACTACTCACAACAACTCCTGTTTTTTATTATGAGATCGGGGCTCCTTTACTTGCACACTACTTACTGGTAGTGCTACAGGATCAATTACTAGGATTGGCTCTTTGAAGACTGTTGGGAGTTGTGCTCAATGATCTACTTTTGACTATGTTTTATACTTGTCTATCTCTGTATCTATTGATGATATATTAGCTATCTTACTAAGCTCCTCACTCACTCAGCTATTAGCTTTATCTAATAAACACTAATAATAAAACCGTAGTCAGCTCTATATAACTATGCTACTTACTATGTTAGAGGTGCTTTAGGTCCCTTCACTGCCAATAACAGAAATAACTATGAAAACCCCACCACGTATGAGTCCAATCCCAAACCAACAATGGGATCTATGGAACATTATAGCAATCAGCCATGCACTCCAACTCGGAACAGGAAGCACAACATGCCTTGAGCCAGTGGAGATTTGAATGCAAATAAGAGAGACGAGGTCTAAGTGGATATTACGGAATCTCCACCGCTAATATTGAGGATTTGTATTCGGATCTGACTTTGCTTAGGGTTCTGCTTCTCCTGTTGTTGGCAATTGCTCTTATTTCTGCTAAGATTTAAGGTTTGGACCTTTAGTTTTCCCCTGACACCTTTGAAAACCTTGAGGCTTGTAGTAAGTAACCATTGATAACAAATTTCACAATTGTCATCACAAGAACATAGCAATTCACTACTTCTTAGATGACAGAATAACACTTTTGAGGCAACTATTATGTGTCGAGGCAATTTCTTTTTGTTTGGACACTAGTCTTTAGCTTGGAGTTAATCACTCCATTTATTCAATGAAGAACACTCGTGGCTCAATTTCTTTAGTTCAATATCACGTAGCTGTTGCTAAATGCTATAGGAAACAAAGCCTTATTCCTTTTATTTCTCTTGACTGTGACAAGTGGCTTCAATACCTTGATGTTTGATGAAGAATCCGTCCACCAACCTGATCTGGAACAAGGATGGGAATGGCCTGCGACAGGGTCTTGACCAGATCAAGAATTTGTTGCTAATCCTAGATATTTTTATTTCACTTGGGTGACTCTAAACCGCTCATATAAACCCCTGAGATGTTGTTTAATAGATGAGACCTGCAATAACATATGTTTGATACCCTTGGGGGATCAAAACAAGTGATGATGTGCATCTATTTGCCCAAAATTAACTATGTCGTTGTCACATGCAATGTTGTTGGTATAGAATATAATTATGAGGTTGATCTTTAAGTATACCAAAGCCTCCTACGAGGGTCTGAAAATGTTATTTTTACCAGTCTTACCCCTTGCTATGAACATAGGGTTCTTATATAATAATATGCTTATAAATCATGTTCAGAGTTCATCAAAATTTTGTCCCAAAACTTTATTTATGACTGCTTACTATTTTTTAGGGCCTAAGCATGCTCAATAGTGCTCAGATAGCCCAGAGAAAACCCAAGTGACCACCCTAGCAAAACTGGGGTAATAGATGCCATGCATTTTTATGGTCCAGGTAAGGCACTATATGTGATTCCTCTCCCTCTATTATGAATTAAAATGGTCATGACTATAATATGACTGCTTACTGCTTTTTGATGGTGTAAGCATGCTATGACTGTAATAGGTGAGGATATGTTTTTAATTTATTTATTAAGGGTCTATGACAATTATATATCTCTATTATTAAGACTTCATTAGACTAAAATTACAAAATTGAGACTTTTTTTAAAGATACAATACATTACGTAATATGTTGATACTCTAGAAAGGTTGTAGCCAATAGGCCAAAGGAGATTCAAAAACAATATTTTCTCATGCTATTTAATTAACTAATACCTAGTTGGTTTCAACCACCTTTTTTCAATTAGCAATTTATGCCCTTAATATTGAAGCTTA
>LPNX011158309.1:0-21087 GCA_001517045.1 Pseudotsuga menziesii
ATTAAATTTATCAATTTTGGTCATTTATCCCTTGAAAAAAATTGTGGTGACCAAAATTTTTGGTCTCCTGGTCACTAATCTCTCATTTTGCACTAGTGACATATGGGCACACATTTCATTTTGGTACAGGTGTTGTTTCATGGGCTTCAAAGAAACAACCCATAGTAACTCTGTCTTCAACAGAAGAAAAGTATGTTGCAGCAACAAGTGTTGCATGCCAAGCTATCTGGATGTGAAGAATGTTGAAAGACTTGTCACAGAAGCAACAATAACCGACAACCATCTTCTGCGACAACAATTCATCCATAACATTATCAAAGAATCTGTGTTTCATAAGAAAACCAAGCACATCGACACAAGGTTTCATTTCATAAGAGAGTTGGTGAACAACAAAGAAATTTGTTTAGAATTTTGCAGGTCTGAAGATCAACTTGTAGACATATTTACAAAACCATTGGCAAGGGATACATTTCAGTATCTACGTAGTTGTCTTAGAATGACAAGTTCTGCACAGTGAACTCTATCATGCACATAGCAAGTCCAAGCTATGAAACATTTTGTAATTTTTTTTAAAAAATCCCCATCTACTCATAATTAAGGGGGAGTATTGGAAATAGTAATTACTTGGAGAAGTCGTACCAGACCTCAACCGACTTTACCAAAGTCTTTATCAATTCAGACTATGTCAAACAGTCTAACAAGATGAAGAGTTCATGGCTGTCATATATAAACCAGTCGAATTAAATTTCTGAACTTAAGTCACTAGGTAGATAGTTATAACATCCATTAATGGCAAGTGTGTAGATTAAGGTAGAAGCAATTTTAGTTTGCCTATAAATAAAAGAAGAATTTTGTAAATCACGAAGAGAGAATTCGGAGCAAAGAGTGAAGAAAGAATAGAGTTGAAGCCCAAGCTTATGTGTGGTTGATTCTATGGTAGAGTCGAAGCTTTGTAAAAGAATCTGTCAGAGAGAGCCTACAAGTTTGTATTATCCTTTTGTTATTTCTCCACAAGTTATATATATCAAATAGTTTATGGTATAGATCAAATAGTTTATGGTTGAAATGCATGTTTACTTAGCCGACATTTTCTCTAGAATTATTTGTATAAATGTTGTTTACATTTACTGGTTGAGTGAAATATCAAAGAATCCATAAATTTCTCACCCAGTAAAAGTTCGAGGTTTTAGGGCAGAGTGGTAGACACAAGTCTCCTTAATGTTTGGTTATATGTTTTTATAATTCTCTTGAATTGTTGATTGTGTCGGTTTTTACTTCATATTACCGGGGTGAAAAACATTTGTAAGTTCTTAAGTCTTTTAGGCTAAGAAATATCATTTGTATGTTTCGACTAAAAACAAACCATTCGAGCAAGTGAGTCCATGTAAAGTTGTCCACTTAAACAAACAAGTTGTATGTTGTAAAACCCACAAGTTGTGGAAGTAAAAGAGTAAAACCGACAAGTGAGAACTTGTCGAGGTAAAAGTTAAGTGAAATATTAAGTGAAAGTTACAATTTTACTGTTGTATGCATGTTTAACTCGACGGATTGCCCGAATCTTCATTTACAACTTTTGTGCCACTTATTCTATATTTGCTGGGGAAGACCGTACGAGTTTGTTTACTCCAGTCTCATGTATAAGTGGTAAAAATTCCAAGGAAAGTAAGGACAGGCTTTTTTTTTCTGAAAAAGAAAAAAAAATGGTAAAAATTCCTTGGAAAGGCAAGTCCATAAAATGTATAGAATTAAATAAAACAAATAAAATACTAATGGAATAAGTATGGAATGAAAAAGATGCCCCATTTCCCTCGGAGTGAGCTAGCTCGGGAGCAATCCTCCCTCCATCCGACGGAGGAGGAGCAAAGTCAACGCTAACTTTGCTCCTCCTCCGTCCAATGAGGGAGGATTGCTCCCGAGCTAGCTTACTCCCATTTCCCTCTACTTTTGTCATTTTCTTTACGGTTCACTTTTCTTTTAATGCAATAAGTATTGAATAAAAAAGATGCCACATTTCCCTCTACTTTTGGCATTTTCTTTAAGTTCCACTTTTCTTCATTAATAGCTAACCATCGATGCCGATCATGCAATTTATTTCTTTCTTTCATTAATTGCTAACCATATATGCTTATATGAGAAAGAGCATTTTCATTTATTTTGAAAGCAGAAATTTAAATTTAAATATTAGAAGTGTTTGTTTGGGGCAGGGTTACATTTATATAATTTTGGGTTTTTTATAGGAATTTGAGGATTTTAAAATTTTCAAAATTCAGATTTTGTAAAAAAATTAAACACTTTAAAATTCAAAATTTAAATTTTGTAAAAATAAATTACCCAAATTCCAATTAAAAAAATTCAAAACTTCTAATAAATAAACTACTCCTTATAAAAACCTCATAGCATACCATATCATCCCACCAAACCAAGTGGCATCACTAGTATATCTCAGTAATTGTTATCTTATATTAGGTTATGCATCGGATTTTTCCTTCCACCTCTTGGTTCAGTTCACATCACAGCTTCCTCCATGATAGTCCAAATTGGTGAGCTCTAGGTGCTTCTCTCCGTGCTCTTTGAGCATAGAAGTACAATTTTAAAACAAACTAAATAATTTGTTTTCTTTAGGTCCGATAGACCAATTTGGTCTCTTGGGACATTAACCATCATCATCAGGATGTCTGTTTCCTCCATAATAGTATAATATTCAACTAACCCCTGGACCCTCCAACCCGAACCCAAGATCAAAACATAACAAAAAAAAAATTGCAATATTATTCTTTATATTCTTTCAAATTGTGTTAGAATAACATTTATTGGTGTAAATATCTCTATTTTTTATTATTATTAAAGATGAAGTTAAATCTTCATAAATCCCAAGTTGCAAAAAGAAGAGATAGATGTAATATCTAGATTGATTTTATGGTGATTGTTTTCAAATAAACAATTATAAAGAAAAAAGAATAACAAAAATAACTGGTTGTAATTCCAAATAAACATTTTTGTGATTCCAAATAAATATTTATAAAAAATTACTAGAGTTGATTCATAAATAAGGATCACTTCATGGTACACAACTTGTTTAACTTCAAGAAAGAGGACTCTTGGTGTTCACATCCACAAGTTAAGTAGATGTAATACTTTAAAAAAATATCAAATATCAACTAAATAAATATAGTTTAACTTACATGTTTATTCCTAAACACTACCATAGGAGCTTGGATGGCAATTTTTATATTGACATAATCTTCAACCTATAAGTGAGTCCAATAGTAGAATGAGAACTAATGGAGGGAGGTTTACAAAACAATTGTTAAAGAAATTAAACTTCAATAGAAATAAATCTTAATATTCCATCCATTGATTATTTTAAGTCACAAAGAATATTTGGAGTTTTTTTAATGTGATCTGTTTAAGATAGAAAAGAATTTGGAAGTGATGGTGACACAGTTTATAGGTTAATTCTAGACTTTTTTTTTCTGAAACAAAGATTCACCCGTTTATATTTTCTTCAAAAATACTTAGCCTAATTCTATGAAATAATTTTTTAACTTTAAAAATAGCCAAAATTATAAAAAAAAAGTTTTAAATTTTTTTGAAAATATACTTAACACTCCATCTACCCACATCTTCTATTTTCAAAATGTAATTGCTTGCTGTAGACAGCAGGTAACTAAAAAGAATGTATACTATTCACATCTTTTGAGTTTAAATTAAAATTTCTTTGGACAGATATTTTTAGTCAATTGAATAATATTGTGATGGAATAATATTAATGTTTGATAGATGAAAGATGCTTCTCTTGTTAAAATGAGAATAACTTGCATCCCCGGAATGCCTCCGTAGCTGTCTCACATGGTTGGATACTCGAAATTCATGGTCTATCTTGTATGTTTGTTTGTGAAGCATTTCAATTCTGTCTTGTATGTTTGTTTGTTAAGCATTTCAATTTTGTCAATTGAACAACTCCTGGAATTGCATGGAGATTGGATTCCAGCAACCAATACTTTTTGTGGGTTGTCATGCAAGATTTGGTGGCCCTTCTTTGCTGAGCAATATATAAATGCAAAATTCGTTTATGAAGAGTGGGGTTTAGTTTAAGATATTGCTGAGTAGATGTAAAGTATTTATATAAATTTTTAAAAGTTGTTTATAATGGAAGTTTGAATGAACGAAATTATTTATTTTAAGAATTGTGATTAATTGGCATAATATAATAACAAAAAATTGTTGCCCACAATTGAGGTTTTTCTATTCATAACCAAAGTTTTATTCTGATTAAATTTGTAACTGATTGATATTTATTTTCAATAAAAAACAAAATTAAAAAACCTTAACTTGGGCATTGTTGCATATCAGAAGTTTGTATATATAGAATATGGGTCTTTGAACAAAGATGGGACCTTTTAATTGGAATGAATGTTTTGCAAAATACATTCTAGTTGTAAAATTCAACGACTTTTCTGCATTTATTAAACATAAGAATGAAAAACAAGAGGGAAACTTATATAATTTAACATAGCAATTTAAATATATAAAAAAATATTTAGTAAAAAATATTTTTTTGGACACAAGTTCTCAATGAATTACTAAAATACAAGAATAATAAAATGTTACTAAATTTTAAAATAATCAAATAAATTATTTAAAAAAACTGTAAATAGATATGTGAAAATATTTGAGCGACAAGACCTATAAATTGTAATTTTGAAACAAAAGTTTCATTAATTTCTTTCAATTATTTTAAAATTTATAAATTTTGAAAATAACATCTTACCAAAATTAGTAGCTTCAAGTTCATGACATCTAGAGGAGAGAAATTTTAAACTATCTAGAGAAATGGGTATCTAAATTCAGCAGGTTCTTCTAACTTCCAAGGCCTACAATGAGTATTTGAAATTCTATAGGCTATGCTTGGTAAATTTGGTAGTCAGTAAATTGTTGATGTTTGATGGGTGGCTGGATTAATTCCTTCACTAACATAGTTTAAAACTGACTTATTCTTCTAAATAGTACATGCCTCTCTCTCGGAGTTGTATTTTTAGAATTAAAAACTATCTTATCCTCTAAAGAAAAGACACAAAGGCTAAAACAACACCAAAAAGAAAAAAACAACTTCCTATTAAAATAAATAAAATGAAACGACAGCCGAACCAAACACAAACTCACCCACTTAATGTTCAATCAAAAGTTCCAATCAAAATAAAAAATTTCAATTCCACTAATACATATATAATAAATAATAACAACCTAAAGTATGTCACTTATTTAAGCATAAAAATAATTACTCATAAAAAATAATAATAATGGTTACCCCTCCTTTGAAAGGATTTGTTAGAAATTTTAACCCAGAAGCTGCCTCGTATGGCCATCAAATACCAACCGTGAGGGCGAACATTAAACATCGAACGGCCTCGTATGGCCATCAAATTCCAACCCTGAGGACGAATATTAAACATCGAACGGTAGACCATAAACGTCGCTTAGACTGGAGGCGGCATTTTCGGTGCTTAGTGATCAATGGCATTGATTTCTACGCATTTGAAAGGTCAACATTGATCTGACTCATTAATTCTATGTATGTATATGAAACTGTTATTTCAATTAATTTTATATATCTGAAACATTGACTGGAGGCATGCAACTGTAATGAATTCACTAATATTGCGGAAAATCACTATGAATAGCTCTGCATCACTGCGCTCGTTCTATATTTCTGATCTATCTCACTGCCCTTCCCTTCCCTTCATGAATAAACAAATGGAAGAAGCAGTGGAATCAGTTTCAGTTAATCAGCGTCCACCCCATGTGATATTATTTCCATTTCCTCTCCAGGGCCACATAAAGCCTTTCATGAACTTGGCCAATGTTTTGTATCCGCGGGTTCTATATCACTTTCGTTCTTACTCAATTTATCTAGAAGCGCCTCGCTGAATGTGGGGTAATTATGGCCCATAAGGATTCCATGATGGGTAATAAGAATCATATGAATATAAGATTCGAAACTGTGCCCGATGGCCTGCCTCCCCAACACGGCTGTAGTCAAAATCAAAATCTTCCGGAGCTCTGCGAATCCATGGCGGTTAACGCTTATATTCACTTGAGCAAGTTGATGGAAAAGCTCCGCCATCTTCCCAATGTTCCTCAGATGGACTTTTATCAAAGATACAGGATACTGCGGACGAATATGGGGTTCCCAGAGTAGCCTTCTGGCCAACCAGTGCATTCGGTTTCACTTCCTTTTTTAGCATCCCTCTGCTTATCGACAAAGGATATCTTCCTCTCAAAGGTACGTAACAGATATTTAAATCTTACTTGATTCTTTTCGTGATTATCAGTTGTTTCTTTTTTCATGTTAACTGCACCCAATACTGCAACAAAATATTGCAAGTCGATAGGCCTAACCCCATATTATTACAAATACGTCGGCCAATTTAGGGTTTGGGAAAGAAATGTCATAGCTTTGCCCCGTATAATATCAAAATTCAATACAATACAACAATGATGATCCAGAGGATCCGTTACTCCATCAACTACGGATGAGTTGATGAGGTTATGATGATTCTGTAACAGACAGGAGTCTTCTGCAGAGGATCCGTTACCAAATCAGCGACAGATGAGTTAATAATGGTGGATCAAATTCTGTTGCCCAGTGTAAGGCATTAACTTTGAAAACACCATAGCCACATAAAGTTCTTGATGGGAAATCAAGACGCAGGCTGTGCACAATCAGAACTATGAATGGAGATGACAGTAAAAAAAACAATTAACTATTCCGTATTAACTACTCTAAGTCTCAACAATGACTTCAAGTATCTAAACATATACAAATTACAGACTATATCGCCTATGTTCTCTAAAGTACATGGATTATTAAAGCATATAATTATGAAAACGCTTTTAAATAAATCTTCTATGTTCATAAGCTAAGAATTTTGTGAGTAAATCTCCTAAGTTCATGAAATATTAAAGTAAAATATAAAATCAAATGATAAAGAAATAAGAATAGCTCAATGGAAATTGACACAAATCAATATCCAATAGCAAGATAAAATATGATTTAGTGAGATCCAAACATAAGGGAGATATAAACATATTCTTCTACTGAAATTGGTATTGGTATTGGTATTGATATTGATATTGATATTGGAATTAGAACTGTGCTATTCTGTGGCCCTGAATAGAAGAATACTACAACAGGTTGCAGGGACTTGGATCTGAGAATATCAGCACTATTGCCAATATTGATCTGTATGTTGGTGGCGACAGTTAAGGTAGATCACGTAAATAATAATAATATTATTATTAAGAAGAAGAATAATTGGTTCGAATCCCTTAGGGTTGTCCCTCTAAATGCCAGAACTACAGGTATCCCAGTAAGGGAGCTTCGTGTTAAAGAGGAATACATGGAGGTTCGTGTTAAAGAGGAATATATTGGTTCTTTTGGAATTGCAAGAGTTGCTGATTCTTTTGATCAGTTCTTAACTATCCAACTATTGAAAGCAAATAGAGCTGAAAATAGATAATACATGTGTGTATATAACCAGAAGAGAACGACCAGGAAAGGCTCATCCTTGAATATAATTTGGTCCAGGTGCATGATGAGAATGCATTAACAGGCATCATGCATTAATATGCGCAGGTATATACCATATTTTTTTTCCTGGATAATCCAATTCTATCTAGACCTGAATGTTTTCCTGAATTAAAATTGGTTAATATAGATAGTCAATAAAATCCATTAGTGATTAAGGTGTGAGGTAAATTTTACTGTCATTACCTTCTCAGTTTACAAAAATAAAATCTAGAAGACCCACTTCACATGATCATTTCAATGTGTATGGTAGGAGCAAAAATATTGTGATGGTTGAAACTCAAACTCCAATGAATCTTTTGAAACTTTTCTGGAATTTAATGTGATATAGGTGATGTAGTTTTAAAGATGGTTTAGAATACTTTAAAATGATTTAAGTGGACTCCACCCTGCTTCTCACCAAGTCGTTAGCCAGTAAGAAAATCTTCAGTACATCTTCGTCATGTGTGAAATCGTCGAATTTCTGGACTCCGCCTCCAACTTTATAGCCGTCCTTCACTTAATACCCATCTGAGACCTAATAAATACCCGTCGAATACCTAATAAATAAATGCCTGTACTGTACCAAATAGATGAGTCCATGTGAAATGCATTGTAAGGTTTCACCTGCTGAAGTGGGTCCCTTTGTCCAATCTCTGCCAACTCTAGCCACAAATCGGCGAATTAAGCCAAATTATAATGCTTAACTAAGCTCATAAAACCTGCTGATGCACGCCATTAATTGGGGAGAAAATATAAGAGTACGGTATCTACAATTTTACGAAGACAATTTGTTGATTTTAGATGCAATTTAATATATCTATCCACATTTTCTATATTCAAAATATAATTGTCTATTGTCTATAGCACGTAGCTGAAAATAATTGTATACAATTCACATCTTTTTGTAGTTTAAATTTTTTCTTAGCACAATATACTCTTAGACAATTGACGGGCTTGCTTTGTATTCTGATGGAACAATATTCATGTAATTTGACAGATGAAAGTTGCCTCACGGATGAATATCTTGATGAAGTGAGAATAACTTGCATCCCCGGAATGCCTCCACTACGGTTAAGGGACCTGCCCACCAGCTTCTTACCCACAGACTCTTCGGATCCCGGTTTTCCATTTGGAATAAATGAAGGCCAGGATACTTTATCAGCAGCTGCCCTAATCGTCAACACATTCGAAGAACTGGAAGGCCCAGTCTTAAAGGCACTCTCAGTTAACTTCCGTGTATATGCAATTGGTCCTCTACTCCTCTCTCCGTCATTCCATTCTAAGCATAAGGATGGACCGTCAGATGAATTGAGTATGTGGAATGAAGAAAGTAGTTGTCTCAAATGGTTGGATACTCGAAATCCATGCTCTGTCATATATGTGTGTTTGGGAAGCATTGCAGTTTTGTCTAATGAACAACTCCTTGAATTTGCATGGGGATTGGCTTCCAGCAACCAATCCTTCTTGTGGGTTGTCAGGCCAGATATGGTACATGGTGAATCTTGCATATTACCCCAGGATTTTATGGAGGAAACCAAGGATAGATGTTTGTTGGTGGAATGGGTCTCCAGATAAAGGTACTGTCCCACCCATCTGTGGGAGGATTTCTAACTCATAGCGGCTGGAACTCCACATTGGAAAGCATAAGCGCAGGAGTGCCAATGATATGCTGGCCCTTCTTCGCCGACCAACATATAAATGCGAAATTCGTTTGTGAAGAGTGGGGAATAGGATTGCTCATGAAAAAGACGGCGAAGAGAAAAGAGTTGGCAATGTTGGTGAGGAATTTGATAGGAAGAGAAGAGGGAGATAAAATGAGGAGAAGAACTGGAAAAATAAGGGAAACTGCCAGGAGAGCAGTCGGGGAAGGGGGATCTTCTAACAACAACTTAGACAAGTTACTCCGCCAAATAATTCCACAAAAGAATGTATCATATGATAGTCAGACGGTTGAGGCAGACCTTTTGGAAACAGAGAAAGTCGAATGTTGGTAGATTAAGGGCTCGTATTTAATTGCATTTCTCTATAAAGTTACACTTAGTTCACCAACTTGTGTATATGCAGGTTGTTATGTTCATTTGCAGCTAAAATTTGTAATGCTTCAACAAACTTTTGGTAGAATTTTACCTTCTAGGAGATGTACCTTTGTGCTCTTCCAACCTCGGTTGAATTCAACATATGCCGAACAAATGAATTCTTTGGGAGTTTTAAAATGACTAAACTGATTGCAAGGACTTTCATAGAATAAGAAACATGCTACGATAGATATAGGTTTTCAAGAGGGAAAAACTGAGTCACTTGAAGTGTGACGGTTAAACTTTGCTTCACTTAAACGTTAAGTAAATATTTGGGTTTTTCTTTTCTTTTAAAGTTCAACACATTTATTTCAGGAAATCTAAACTACTTTTCGTCACTTGAACTATGACGGTTAAACTTTGCTTCACTAAAGGGTTAAGTAAATATTTGGGTTTTTCTTTTCTTTTGAACTTCGACACATTTATTTCAAGAAATCTCACCTAATTTGAGATAAACTACTACATCATTTCACTGAAACAAGTCCACCCTTAAATATAAGGAAACCTCACCTTTGCCCCAAGGGTTAGCTCAATTGGTAAGACGTGGGTACACTCTCTCAGTTCGGGGGGAGGTCAGGGTTTGAGCCTTGAGGGTGTGGGGAAGTATTGCTGGGTTTCTGGTGGATCTTTCCATCTAAAAAAAGGAAACCTCGCCTTTACTTTGACAAGATTATTTTAACACAGCTTTCCATTTGAACAATTTAACTCCTACACTTGGACTTGTTATACAAGGTATATCATTTACTTTGACTTGAAAGACACTTTTAGTCATTGCATAACTCCACTTCAACAAGTCCTCACTTTTCATCATCCTTCACCATCCTTAAATTGTGGTGAACTTTTATACAACTATACTATGACAAAACTCAAAATAAACAAAATATTATACTATGACAAACTCAAAATAAACAAAATATTAAAGGAGATATGTGTCGAAGTTAAACAGTGAAATGTGAAAGATTCTTGATTTTTTAACAAAAATATCAATATCTATTGCTTAGAGATTAAATACAGTAAGACTAAACTACATACTCTAACTTGAGTGACAAAACGGTATTTTTACACATTCATTGAGCTCAGATTTCAAAGGAAGCTTCTGATTAATGTTTCCAACCTTTTGGGTTATTTTTATTTCGTGGGTATGTTCGAGACCCCCTAATAGTAATTCGTATCCCAGGGACATTTTGGCCCTAACGTGGCCCAAAACGAATTCAGTACACAATAATTACAGTGCTGGGCATGGACAAAAATGCCCTGGAAGCTAGAATCAGAAATGGTAAGTGGGTAAAACAACCCCAAGAGCCAAAATCGATTTTTAGCTTGGAAAATGGTAGAGAAATGCAACAAAAATCATGGGTAAGGAAACCCAACCACAGACCATTACAAAAATGAAATTCTTAGCCTGAGGAAAAATGAAAAAAACGACTGCCCACGTGAGGGAAAATATACACAACAGACCCAAAAGCGAATTTCACACATAGAGAAACTTCCAACCGTTTGAAAGAGCCCTAACGTGGATGACGGATGATGAGGAAAACGCCGAGGAGATCCAAAATCGTGAATGAGGATCACAGTAGGCAAAATCGTGAAGGTAAGATAGCTCCCAAGCTTCACTGCGTGAGGAAAATGAAGAATGTGGATGTATGGCCAAATGGGCATGCATTTTGGGTGTTTACTTGCCCCAAAAGTCAAAAATGATTTTCCCAAAAAATGGGTTTTCCCCAAATTCGAATTTCCTGCCCATACTCTTCCCATCCACATGCAATAACTACTTCAACCAATTCTTGGCAGAATTAAATGATTGGGTGAATGAGACAAGAAAGGTAGTTGACTGTTTCATGGGTTCTCCCTTTGCCATTTGGCTTTTCCCCATTGGCCCCAAAGGTTAAATATTTCCCCCTCCTTATCCTTAGGAAATCATGCCCCCATCTCTTTTAATGTTGCATAGACATAGCTGGTTGTGGGTATTTTAATTAAAATGCGTATTTACATGATGCCAAAAATTATAATGTTCTAGATAACACGATATACCATCGGCAACGATTTTAATCGCCGGAACATAAAACGTTAAATCGATGGTGGGGCTTTTGCCTTCAGCTCCACACCATAATTAATTGCAATATATACATCATATACATTTTAAATGCAAACGGGGTCAAAACCGGGGTGTTACAATGATGATGATGATGATGATCACGAATAGTATGACTATGATGACGATGATTATGATGATGAGGATGATGATGACTATGATGTTGATGATAATGATGATGACGATGACAATGATGATGATGAGGATGACGACTATGATGATGAGGAGGAGGAGGATGATGACTATGATGATGAGGATGATGGCTATGAGGATGATGAGGATGATGATGACAATGACGATGATGATGAACAATGATGGTGATGATGATGATGAGGATGATGACAATGATGATGATGAGGATGATGACTATAATGATGATGATGAGGATGGACAATGGAAATGATGATGAACAATGATGGTGATGATGATGATGATGATGAGGATGATGATGATGATGACGACAATGATGAGGAACAATGATGATGATGATAGGTTTTAAACTTTGCTTTGATTTTATTTTCAAGCATTTTCATTGGAATGATGATGATGACCATGACGTTGATGATGAATAATGATGATAATGATGATGAGGGTGATGATGATGATGATGATGAGGACGAGGATGAGGATGATGACGATGATGATGATGACAATGACAATGATGATGAGAAATGATGGTGATGATGATTATGATGATGAGGATGAGGATGATGATGATGACGACGACGATGAGGAACAATGATGATGATAGGTTTAGTTGAAACTTTGCTTTGATTTTATTTTCAAGCATTTTCAATAGAATGATGATGGTGACCATGATGATGATGATGAACAATGATGATGATGATGACGGGGATGAAGACAGTGATGATGATGAGGATGATGACTATGATGATGAGGATGAGGATGATGACAATGATGATGATAATGCTGACGATGACAATGATGATGAACAATGATGGCAATGATGATGATGATGATGATGACAGCGATGATGAGGAACAATGATGATGATGATGATGATGATAGGTTTAGTTGAAACTTTGCTTTGATTTTATTTTCAAGCATTTTCAATGGAATGGTGATGATGACCATGACGACGATGATGAATAATGATGATGAGGAGGAGGAGGACGATGACAATGATGATGATGAGGATGATGACTATGATGATGATGATGATGATGACGATGACGATGAACAATGATGGTGATGATGATGATGATGAGGATGAGCATGATGATTATCATGATGACTATGACTATGATGACGATGATTATGATGATTACGATGACGAGAATGATGATGTTGATGATGACCATGATTATGTTGACTATGACGATGATGATGAACAATAATGATGATGATAATGATGATGATGATGATGACGATGATGACAATGACATTGATGACTATGATGATGATGATGAAGACGATGATGATCATCATCAAGAATACTATGACTATGATGACGATGATTATGATGATGATTACAATGATGAGGATGATGATGACTATGATGGTGATGATGATGATGAGGAGGAGGAGGAGGAGGATGAGGATTATGCTGCTATTGATGATGACTATGATGATGATGATGATGACGACGACGACGACGATGATGAACAATGATGGTGATGATGATGATGATGATGATGAAAATGATGAGGAACAATGATGATGATGATGAGGATGAGGATGATGACAATGATGAGGATGAGGATGACGACTATGATGATGAGGAGGAGGAGGAGGACTATGATGACTATGATGACGATGATTATGATGATGATTACGATGATGATGACTATGGTGGTGATGCTAATGATTATGATGATGATGAGGATGATGACTATGATGATGATGATGATGATGATGATGATGACTATGATGATAATGATGAGGACGATGATGATGATGATGACGATGATAATGACAATGACAATGATGATGAACAATGATGGTGATGATGACGATGATGATGATGACGACAGTGATGAGCAACAATGATGATGATGATGATGAGGAGGAGGATGAGGATGAGGATGAGGATGAGGATGATGATGATGATGATGTTGATGACGATGACAATGGTGATGAACAATGATGGTGATGATGAGGAGGAGGAGGAGGAGGAGGAGGAGGAGGATGATGACGATGATGATGATGAGGAACAATAATGATGATGATGATGATGATAATGATGATGATAGGTTTAGTTGAAACTTTGCTTTGATTTTATTTTCAAGCATTTTCATGGAATGATGATGATGACCATGACGATGATGATGAACAATGATGATGAGGAGGAGGAGGAGGATGACAATGATGATTATGAGGATGATGACTATGATGATGATGATGATGATGACGATGACGACGATGATGAAAAATGATAGTGATGATGATGATGATGAGGATGATGATGTTGAGGATGATGATAATGATGATGACGATGATGACCACGACGACGATGATGATGGTGATGATGATCACGATGACTATGACTATGATGATGATGATTGTGGTGATGATTACGATGATGAGGAGGAGGAGGAGGATGATTTTTTTATTGAAAATGGTGTTATTTACCATGTGTTATTGACCATGGTCGCCATTGTTGCTACTTCCGTGACCATGGTCACCACTATCGTTATTGTCGCACTAGGGCTTGAGGCCATGTGTTATTGACCATGGTTGCCACTAAAACTTTGTTAAACCTTGACACCCATCCTTGGTCAGTGTTGGAGGCCTCCCTTACCCTCCACTGGCCATAGGAAAGGATCCTAAGACCTCATAAGGGAACACATGGGATTAAGAAGAAAGTAGTGGTGAAGAATTTATTGTAAAAATACTCGTACATGTGTGAATACCAAGACATTGTTGAAGAATGTTAGTCATTAAATCAGATAAATGTTAGTAAGTAAATGCTGTAAATTTTAGGCAGCAATGCACACGCGTGTGTCTGCGTGTACATGCACGTACTCTAATGGACACATGCCCACTCTTATACACACATGTGTGCTCATAAATACACGTGCACACACATGTTGCTAGTTTAAAAAATAGAGATCTAGATTCCCGGGGTTGCTACGAATTTTCACTGGTTTTCTACAACTGTTCGCGCCATTTGTGCTCCTGAACTTTGCAATTTATCTCACACTCAATCATCAATTGGACACTCTTTGATCTATTGGATAAAAGATCACTCTTGGAATCTAACAAACATCTTCAATGGTCTTGGAAGT
Source organism: Pseudotsuga menziesii (assembly GCA_001517045.1). NCBI lineage: Eukaryota > Viridiplantae > Streptophyta > Pinopsida > Pinales > Pinaceae > Pseudotsuga > Pseudotsuga menziesii. The sequence continues at coordinate 14,986 of LPNX011158309.1, forward strand.
TAGTGGATACATTCAAACTACAAGTTTTCATTGCAAGAAGAGATCAGTTTGAATAGGTATGGTGCATTGTAAATAATTATTTTCATTCACAAGATTTCATATCATTTCATTGATTTATGTTTTATCATATTCCTACAGCAATATCTCTCTCATAGACAACAATTAATTTCACAAGAACTCTCAACTTCACATCTAAACAAGTCTCATATTCTCCATACAAGATGCAGTATGCAATGTTAACTAATATACATTTGCACATGAATATATTTTGATTTCACAAAATGATGGAATAGATGAAGTTATCTCTTGAGACTCTTCAATTTAAAAAAAACCTTTGAAGCAATCATGGGAGAGGGTCCATATTGAATAGTTCACCAAGTTGTCCATATTCTCTATACAAGATGAAGTATGCAATGTAAACCAAAAATCATTTGCACATGAATATATTTTGATTTCCCACAAGGATGGCATAGATGAGGTTCTCTTTTGAGACTCTTCAATTTGTAGAAAAACCTTGGAAGAAATCATGGGAGAGGGTCCATATTGAATAGTTCAACAACTTGTCCATGCTCTCCTCTTCATGCTACATTTATCATAACATGCCTTTGAGCTTGACAGGGATGCCTCTACCTCAATGGTTTCTCCTTTTTTCGGGGAATTTGCAACCTCCTCATTGTGTAATTAGTCAATTTGTTCTCTTTAGTTAGGGTAACTTAATGAGTGTAATTTATTCAATTTATTTCCAAGACATCAAAACACCAGCTTGTGTCTTCCCTCACAACTAATGTGGCATATTACGTATCATGCCATCTCGTCCAAAGGTGTTGGAAATGAAGAATATTTCACTCATCTTCTTGTGACTTCCAATACTTTTTGAACACAACGGAAGTCATAATCCTATAGCTGTTATACCTGCAAACTTGAATCTCTTTACTTGACTCAAATAGAGTATAGAAATGAAACTTTAGTTCGAACATAAATAGAAACCTTTAATAAACACTTATGTATTAATGCCAATAATTACCATACTAACATATTTGTAATTTAGTTAATTATGTTGGAACGTGTCATCTTTATTGTATAATGGAACTAATACCTTATATGTTGCTTCTTATGCAGGGGTATACCTCATAGTTTTGATAAAGAAACTTTTGGACATGGGAAACTCACATAACAGAGTAAGAAAAACTAGAAGGAATATGCCCATTGAAAAGGAAAATGAGGTAAGAGGAAAGGCTAGGTTGTCAATGGACAAAGTGAGACATGATCCAGACATTTCCACTGATACTACGACCGATCCTAACAGAGTTGATGACATAAAAACCTCTAGTTCAGAACCACAGGTGAAGCAGTTGCATCCAACGGACCCAACTCAAATTCCAACATCAACATAATCTCCAACCAACAATCCATCAACGAACCATGTTGAAGCTCTTGAAGAAATAGATATATTGAGAGACATTGAGTATCAAGCGTTGGACCTAGGAGAAATGATTAATTTGCAATCTCTCCAAGAAGACCACAACCATGCCGAGCACACTCTCAATATGTACAAACATGTGAATGAAGCACCACAACAAAGAAGCCTTGGGATTCGTAGCTCATGCCCACCTTCCCTACCTCGACTATCTAGTGCAAGAAAAAGGACTCCTAGACGTATCCATGTGGATGAAAGTTGTCTGTTAGGCCTTGAAGGTAAGTTTCCCAAACACACTATCGATTGGAAATGTAGCAAATTAATGAAGGAATATTTTGAATCCAAAGGCGATGCAGGTGAATGTCAATTATTACTATGTTTGTTAAAGTCAAATTGTTTAGTTGTTGTTAGGAGAATTTTTGGCATAAAGATGGTTAGAAGTTCAGAGGCTAGCAATCATATTGTTAGAAATCTCCAATCTTGTTTTAATGCGGTTGGGAAGACGTCTTGTACTAAATATCCTTGTGCAACTCGTCGTGTGTTATCACAATCAATTGTAAACAAGTCCACATGGAAACATCGCCTCCTTTCACACACTTCTCACATACTTAAATTAAATAGAAAAACCGTTAAGAAGTACTCTGTTATAAAAGAAAATCTTCATATTCTAGGTGGAAAACATTGTTGGGATTTTGTTGGCAAGTTTCCTCGTCGAGATATGAAGCTAATTGATGTTGTTAAGGACTTAGTACAAAAGGTCTGGCATAATCATACCAGACCTTCATCTAACCAAAGATATGTGCTAAAGCTAAGAAAAGGTTCTACTGAACGTGAACCCCACGTCAAACACTTCCTTGACACAACATAGGCTGAACTCTATGAGAGATTCATGAATGAGCACACACAATTGAACCTGGGACAAAGGTCCTTTGAGAAATGTAAACCATGGTACGTTAGTATATGCATTGATTGGAACACATGCTTTTGTAGATACCATGTAGAATATGAATATTTTTATGACACATATAAACATATATTTTGTGATTTGCATACTAACATTGAGCAGGGATGCAATGAATCCGTAATACCACCAAATCCATGAAGAGATTTTATCGTCAGCAGCATGTGTCCAAGGCATGAAGGACAAAAATACTATGGAAAATCATGTCTATATGGGAATTGTTCCAGGTGTAGTGGGTTTTCTCTTTTGAAACATTGCATTCATGGAAGTGATGAGCATCAATTTGGCAGTATTACCGTGGAGATGCAGAGCTTCAAGTACGTAGCCTATGAATCAAACTATGCAAAGGAAAGTAAAAATATTGCATTGGTGAAGTCATAGGTGCAAATGATTATTACATGTTTTTCCTATTACACGTTCAGTTTCTACATATACATTCTTTAAAGGTCACATTCTAATACTACCCTTGTTTTCATGGCAACAGGTACGGGTATGTGATTTTTTTACAGAGTTCTACAAGAAAACCGAGTAGTATGTTAACATGTGCATGTAGCGCTATGGCAGGATGAGCAATACAAAAAATGCAAGGACAACTTTCCTATTGGGACCATATTGTCAATTGTGGATTTTGCAGAAAACTACACCCTTCAGCCACAAAATGAAATTCAGAGCCAATACTACCATTCCGACCAAGTTAGCATCATGGTACATATTACATATAGGCATGGTCCTAAGAGAAGCACTAACAATAGGATAATACAGAAGGAGATAGACTTTTGCATAAGTGATGATAGATGCCATGATCTGCATTATGTGCGACATTGTTTTCGAATTTTCTATGATCAGCTAAAGGAGGGAGATATACAGATGGATCAACATTGGATATGGTGAGATAGTTGTGCGGGCCAGTTCAAAAATGCCCGAGTCTTCCAATGGATGAGTATGTTACATAGTACTTACAATGCGCTGCATATATGAAACTACTTTGAGACCAGACACGGGAAAGGTGAGCATGATGGGGTCGATGCATGCATCAAGACCGCACTATGAAGGGAGGAGATTAGGTTTACTAGAAACCTCCATATCAAAGATGCAAAATCCATAGTTCAATGGTGCTCTGCAACAATGTTAGACCGAACTAAAGTGCAAAATACATCAACAAGGGAAGGAAGGTCAGTCAAGAATTTGTGGCAAGTGGTTGACATAGATCGATCTTGTTCCTATAGTTGCGGCACATTACAAGGAAAATGTTGATTTCATTCGGTTCGAAGCTCAAACAACCCCTTATTTGAAATATGGACACAGAAACTTGCTTTATTTTGCATCCCTTGTAGCAGTGGTAAATGGGATGAATGTGGATGCATGGATTGGGTTGATGATTGGGACTGTGTGTCATTTGCAGGTAGACCCACGTGTAGTCATTGAAACAACCCACTTAGATGAGGGTTAGTCAGCGATTTAGACAGACTACGGCCATATCTTAGATCTTGTATAGCCAGGACACATATATGCAATACACTAGTGGAAAATGAGAGATTAGTGACCACGAGACCAAAAATTTTGGTCACCACAGTTTTTTTAAAGGGTTAAATGACCAAAATTGATAATTCTAAGTTAACTAACTAAAAATGACCAAGATAAATGACCACTTTTGGTCACAGGATAAAAACCAACTAAAAAAGACCAAGATAAATGACCAAATTTGATCACGGGATATCTAGACTACAAATGACCAGATACAATTGGTCATTTATTTGGTCGTTTTTAGTTGTGTTACTTCGGCAATGGAAAAAATTACAAATTTGACAATGAATTTGTACATTTTATTAAATTCTAACACTACAGATGGATTCAGACGCCCGTACACTGTATATGGATTTAGAGAAGGGTCTCTGAATCCATCTGCAGTGTTAGAATTTAGTAAATAAATAATGTACTATCATAATATCACTCCCCTCATAAATACATCAACAATTTATCGTTATAATTCATTCTCAAAATACTAGACAACATGCAGTTGGTTTCTCTAGGCTTGAAAAAGAGTACTAATGATTTTGTTTTCCTAAAAAAAAAACCTATCATCATTAACATATAAAACATTAATATATAAATATAAAACTTCATATATAAACAAACATTAATATTTAAATTCACAATTATAAACTAAAATCAAAGTCTATGTTACTAAAACACATTTAAAATATAATATTATTAAAAAAACATTAATATATAAATATAAAATTTCATATATAAACAAAACATTAACATATTCACATATATAAATTAAAACCAAAGTTGAATAACATATTTATGATATAATATTGTAAATAAAAAACAAAATCATTAAAAAAATGTTAATACACACCCTAGCCATGATAAAGATCCCTTTGACAAATGTTGGATATGAAAGACCCCAATGAGTATCCCATTCTAGGTGGTTCACCAAGCCTAAAATGTTCTTCCCACAAGAGAGGTGGAACAATTGGTATACCCAGCTATTGGGGAACACTCCAGGTGAAATCCCATAATTTGGTCGCCCTCCACAGTTCTAGAGTGTGGTTTAATGATGATGGCCACGAAACCCATAACAATACGTCTCTATCTACTTCACTACATAGATGTTTGGCTCCATTGGCGCCAATTTTGTTTTTTATGATGGTCGTGAAAAGTCTCCATCTGCTCCACTACACAGAGATTTGACTCCATTGGTGTCAACATTTTGGCCATGGCTCGATTGGCACCAAATTTTCGGCGAGGGTTTTATGATGGCAGTGAGGGAAATCCATTGGTGTCAAAATCTTGGCCATGGATCGATTGGCACCAAATTTTCGACGAGGGTTTTATGATGGCAGTGAAATCCATTGTGTCAAATTTTTGGCCATGGCTCGATTGGAACCAAATTTTCGGCGAGGGTTTTATGATGGAAGTGAAATCCATTGTGTCAATTTTTGGCCATGGCTCGATTGGCACCAAATTTTCGGCGAGGGTGTCAATTTTTGGCCATGGCTCGATTGGCACCAAATTTTCGGCGAGGGTTTTATGATGACAGTAAAATCCATAATAATATGGCATGATCTACTCCTCTATGTAACGATTTGGCTCGAATGGCGCCAATTTTTTGGCTTTGGTAGCAGGATAGGGCATTTGGGTTTGAGGGGCGATTCAATAACTCAAGCCTATTAGAGAATGTGTTTGGGGTTTGGGAAATTCTCTATATATCTTGTTGTCATTGAAAAAGACACAACGGCACATGACAGAACGTGGAGGCTCCTAAAGAGGCCGACGAGGGATTTGCAGGCACAAAATTCAAATCTACTTCTCCTTCTTAGGTTAGTAAATTCCCTGTTTCCTCTGCCCTTGTTTTTTTATGTGCCTTGAAAGTATTCTCTGTCGATGTGAGGAGGAAATACATTGATTTAGCATGATTTCACTACTACATTTTGATCCAAAATCCGACGGAAAAATCCGACGGCACGTGGATTTCTCTTTTTAAACTTACCAAAAATCACAAGGATACATTTTTTTTGTTTGTAAATGTGGCCACAAGCGTCGGTGAAGCAACGACTATTCTCATAACCGTCGGTTAGGCGACGGTGCGTTAGTAAGCGTCTCTTAAGCGAAAACTCCTTTAATTGGTCAACGATTTAACATGGAAAGCGTCGTCGCATATCCGACGCTTAGGTTCATTTCCTACACACACTCATATAGTTATAGGAGATTCAAC
>LPNX011158309.1:21458-42433 GCA_001517045.1 Pseudotsuga menziesii
AGGCGAAGACGATGAAAAATACTCATGGAACTAGTACAATTGAAATATAGTAGATATAGTACAATTAAATTGATTAACAATAGATAAGGTATTAATAAATTAGTTAATACAAATAGAAGGTCACACTATTTATTGAATTATTTTTGAAACAATAAAAAACATTTACTAGTTTTGTATTATTATGTTTTTTTTCAAACATGACAAAGCTTATCATAACTTCTCTTACGAGATACCTTACATCCAAAGAAGAATATAGATCATGAACCTTCAATATTATATTATCAATTTAGATAATTATTTTAGTATTTTTTTCTCCATACAAATACACCATTCTCTATGAAAATAAGAAAATTAATCTTTTATCGACCAATAGTGCTTCCCGCCAAAATTCATCCACAAGAAGTTAGCTCCAGTAATATCAGGGTTTTGTCATCAGGTTGCTACGCCTCTAGTCACAATCTCGACAACCCTCGCCGGGATCTCCCTCGAAATTCTGCTTCAATGGCGTTATGAATCTTCCTCAATCAATTTATTGAACGTCCTTTCAAACAATCGGTTCTCTGTTAGTTTTCTTGACTGACTCTGATGAAGATTGGGGATGAAAGTTCAGGGGAGGATGACTCTGATGAAGATTGGGGTAAAAATGTGAAGAATGTGGTTGGTGTCGATGACAATGAGAGCGAAGAAAATGAGAGTTTCGAAGAAGAAGGATCGGTGGAACAAAAACGCAAGAGAGAACCCGTAACTACCCAGAAGGGAGGTTCTCGCAGAAAAAGGTTTAGGAAGAAAACTGATGGAAAGTCTCCTAGTTGTCGGTTAAAATTAGATAGCCCTAGAAACAAATTGCAAGGGGAAGTGAAATCAATTACTCTCACTGCCTGTAAGCATGTTGACTCAATGCAGGAGAATACAAATTGCATGAAACCTTTGAGGCAGGATGATGGCAACAGTATCTATGAAAAGCTGAAGTCTGTACAAGGTAATGTCACCTTTATTCCCTTGTCCATTGTATTTTGTGTTTCATTTATTTCTTACAAATTATTTAAAAAATGAGCACCCAGGTGTCTCTGATTTCAAGGCATTGGGGGAATGAATGGCCTAGTGTTCCCCACACATTCACATTTCACTGAGTTTTGTAAAAGTGGAGATATGGAAACTCATTCTGGCCATCCCATCAAATCTGAATCTACAATGTACAATTTCTTATGTATACATTCCACAGATCTAATACCTACATGTGACGGTTGGTTCCTAGCGTATCAAATTAAAATATCAAACACAGTTCTAGTCAGTGTGCAATTTGAAGCAAGGGCCTTCGAGGAGTATATTGCAAGGTAAGGGTACCTCTCTCTCCCAAAGCCATAGTCATTGAAGGTCCTGGCTCTATGTAAGAGACTAGACGAAAGATGACCTCTGGGCAAAATGGGTGGACTCTGAACTCCACTTGAATAATGGGTTGGGGGACTATCCTTTTGCATCAGATGATATGCTTGAGGAGCATGGTTTAAGCTCTCTCCATTCGGGCCTAGTCAGTTAGTAGCAAGCTGGGTCCCTAGATCTTTGAACTGTAGAGTACCATGGGTAAAGTTTAGATTGAATGTCCTGAATTGATTCTCAAAACACAGTTTCTTGATGAGGGCTAGGGAGTTGTACCCTTTGTCGATTCAAGGCTAGAGAGGTTGTAACATGCTAAATGAGGCCCCATGAAGTGGACACCCATGTAGGCGTAAGCTCTTGCAATCTCAATCTCTACCCCCGAAAAGTAGAACTGTAGGTTAGAGAGAAAGCTCCTCAATGCATTGAAGATCATGACCTTGTTTTTCCTAGGTTGATCCTCAACTTTTGATGGTCACAAAAACTGGCCAGGGCATTAATTTGTCTTTGTAGATCCCCAAGAGCAGAGGCCATAAAGATTAAGTCATTGGTGAAAGGAGCAGGGAAATCAACACTTGATATAGAAGGCAACAGGAAGCCATTTCCAACCTTAATGTGCTTGTGGATGAAGGATTCCAGCTGGTCAATGTAGACTCCAAAGAGGGTCCTTTGCTCCTCCTAAGAACTACTTTGATCAAAGGTGGATTTTTTTAGAAAGGTTTTCTTTTACTCATTTGTCAGAAAGTGATCACCTTATATTAATAGGTTTTCCAACCTTGCGCTTAAAAATCACTATTAGGGAATAAGAGGGGTGATGACCTAATCATGTGGCAGGCATATAAAGAAAGCGAGATTTAAGAAGTAGATAAGCTAAAAAGATTTTGACTAAATAACATAAGAATTTTCTGAAGATTACTTAATATTTAAACTCATTGTCTCTTGATCGTAGTCTGTCTAACAAATCCCATCAATATAGCAAATTGCTAACTCCATAGTGTTGTCTTTACTGCATCAATATTCAAAGGGAGACTATTGTTTCTATTGAATTTTGAAGCAGTAATAGATGAAAGAAAGAGATCATATCATGAAGGTTTTCAAAACTAAATTATCTTGTTCCTTTACATTATCACGCATATGACACAGAACTTTGAATAATCAGACCTTATCTTATTTTCTAAAATTTTTATGTATTGTTGACAAATTGTTATGTATTTGCATCTAACTAGTTTGTAGTTATAGTATCACATCTTAATTTGTCTTATTTCATTAGATTATAAGTACTGCATCTATTCAACTAAGATTTAAAGTCTTATCTTCAGAATAGAGATATCTCAGATACTGATGTGGCAACTGGTAAATATTTTATATATTCAATTTTTCAACTACTTTATATAATTATGTTCCTTTTCATGCTCACACTTTCTTAATATCATTGCCAATTTTCAATATTTCAACATATATTAGTGGAGGGGTTGACATTACAATAATAAATCTTTAAATTTAGTGACAGTAGGTGCTTCTATTTATTGAACGCCTCAATACTCTCATAGTGACATGGCTTCATTTTCATAATTTTCTTGTTCTGGAAGATTGTGTGAGAGGTAGTTGCAACTAAATTGGTCCTTAACTAACTTTCCAAACTAAGCACTAAGCTTTCTTTGGATGATATTTTAGTGGAAAAATAGGAAAATTAAATTGCTTAGAAGTTCCAGTTGAGTAATTACTGGACCAGACATAGGCAGTTCATCATCAAGATCATAATGAATCTAGATATGCAGAAACTTTTTCCAAGAAGAGAGATCCATCCATCACTCTTCTTCTTGACAAAAAGTTTCTGCATCTCTGAATTCACTCTGATTATGATGATGGACAGAGTATCTGAAATGTAAATGATTTAACCTATAACACATGATGATGGAGCTAATTTGCTGTGCATCAACCAAAATATAGTGGACCCAATTTGAGATGAGTTCAAAAACTGTTATGCATTTGATATTTACCGACTGTCCACTACATCTCCATTTGTAACCTTCATCTATGTGCATTTTTATCTTGTAATATGAAAGCTCCAAAGATTGTGTGAATGCGAATTGCATTTGTTTTGAATCCAGCTCCTAAGAATCTGGCAATGAAAAGAAAATGAAGAACACAAGCACTAGGGATGCTGAAGAAAAGATGAAATTCTAACTAATTTCAAGTTTGTAACACATATGCCATCATATCTACAAGATTATTCTCTTTCTAGGCTTGCCTTTCACTTTAGGTATCACATTGTATCATGAGAAATTTTTTGTTTGCATCCTATTTTGAAAGAAACTCCATGGAGTACTTGAGCCCTGCATTTTTCTAATTGCTTGAAAAGCCCAAAAGTAGAGCTGTTACAAGTATCTTGCAAATTATTTGAGCATCTTTGCAGTCAAGATATAACTTAGGAAATTATTTGAGCAGACATGGTGCATGCAATGTTGAAATCTTGATAAAAGACATGCACACATTTTGTAGGAACTATAATTATTAGGCATAATAAGATCCATACATGCAAGCTGGGTAAGGGCACATTCTCTAAATAAAACAAAACATAAGATTAAAGTATATTTGATAAGATTTGTTTGGAAAGAACACTGCTTATATTACACAAAATATATGCAAAAGGAGGACAATATGTAAAAGAGCAGGGACAAATAAATTAAAGCCAAATATGTAAAAGAGAAGGGGCTTAAAATGATTATGTATTGCTTATATTAAACACTATATTAGAGATCTAGCTGTTTAGAGTGTTGTGTAGGGCACAAGGGTTGAATGTTTAGATATCACTGGGGTTTCAGAGTTGAGGGACGAGTCACATATATCCAAATACATTCTCAGATCAAAAGGTGGTTCTCAGGATTGTCTGCATTGGTGTCTTCTAGGAGTGCCTGATACATGGAATGAAATCCTCTTTGCTCAGCTGTTGTTTCCACAACCAAAGAAGCCAGCAGCACAAACATGATGTGGTGACACTGTGTTACTTTTTATTGGCCATTGCACAGGACTCCACTGATGGTTTATGGAAGGCAGTTAATAACTGGTTCCAACATGAACAGATCATGAATTGGAGGTTAATTGTAATAGAGCATAGTAAGTAAATTCACATTTCTTTGTGTCCTATTGTCTATTTGGCTATAGCCTATCATTCTTTCATTCCCAGAAGAAAGCATGACAAGGACTAGCAACAGATATCTTGTTGCAGTTGCCATGCTTTTCAAAGATTTTCCACCAAAACAGTTGGAAAATGCATCCTTGTAAGTTTACTACTAGAAGAAAAGTCAAGTTATTCATTGTGGCATATTGAGTCACTATTTTGTTTAATTATCATTGTTGATCCTGCTGAAAAGTTGGTTCCAGAGTCATTTTTCCTAGTTTTTATTTTTAATGTGATTTAGTATGCTTCCACAAGCAGGCCTGTACTTTTCTCCTGTAAAATTGGATTCATGTACTTTTTGCCAGTCCCATTGGCCATTTTCTGTCAGTGGATATCTAAATATTAAATTTAAATAAAAATCCATGGATTTCAAATCGTCTTTTACGATTGAAATTAACATTGCAGAAACAGTGCAAGCTATGTTTCAAGAAATAAATGGATCTTCAGATACAAGGATCATTATATCTTGTCTACTATCACCACCATAAACTTCTATGTGAATAGAGAAAGTTATTTATAAATGCCTGTTTTTTTGTTTTGTTTTGGATATCTTGGTGTTGAATTCTCATCCTATCTTGCGACTATAAAGTGGGTATGTTGTCTCCCATTATAGTGCCCTGAGTTAGACCGATTGTGTGCTAGTAGGTTATTTTGAATCTTGGAAAATGCTTCATTTTATCATGTTCCTTTCATTTACTGGTCTTTGATTGCACATAGGTCATTTGCCAATTTAATTGTGTGTTGTGCACATAGGTCCTATTGAAGACATTTATGCATGATTTTCCTATTTTGGATAGGTCAGTATTGAACACTGCTGCTGTCAACAGAAATAAGTAAACTTGCTTCCCCACAAAAAAACTAAATTCTCAGTATCATTATAGATCTGGTGGCTGCTAACTGAAAGTGTTAAATGCCCACTGAAATTGGCTGCTAACTCAACACTAACTGAAGTTTTAAGTGCTTAGAACCTAAAACTAGAACTTAAACTCAACTTCTGCATGGTTTGTTTAAAGATGGGTAAAAGACAAGGTTTATGTTTTGACTGCGCTCCTTTTGCATGCTACACTAGCCAATGTGCCCCCTTATTTTGAAATATACTCTAGAGTCTATCCATATATAAGAAGTGTTCCGCACATGTTGTTTATGAACACCATAACAAGTGCTTCTATCCTTTGCATGTACATCGACCTTGAAACCCTGTGCACCTTTGCTGCTGTGACTCAGGCCCAGGCAAGGAATATATTCATAGAAATTAACTTAATGCAACATGCCTTCTCTCTCGCAATATTGACAACAAATTCCTCAGCATTGCTCACCTATCTTCACAGCTTCGAAACACAGGAAGAAACACTAGTTTCAGCTGGTTTGTTCACTAAAATTTTGATTGCATATTCTTCACAGGACAGAGCATTATAGCCCATCCGTTGAGTGTCACTGTTTCTCCTTGAAAAAGTAACAATGCCATTATTTACTGATGCAAAGTATGTTAGCTGCCCTATGATTTGGATCTCCTACTCATTGCTGTCATACTGTCTCTTCAACATACCCAAATAAGCTTCCCATGGAACATACTTCCCAGTGAGTGTATACTACAGAGGTACCCCATACTAGGATTCTCCAACCACCAAAAAGTCTTGGAACAGCAGCCATATGTCTATTGTAATAAGGATATAAAATATGCTTGAATGGTGGACCACCCTGTTTGAACCACTGTTATGTGTGATGGACACAATTCCAAGAGTTCAAGCCTAGTTGAAAGGGATTTGAGGATAGAGAGTACACATTATTCATTGCCATCAGCATGCTCTAGAGTGATATAATGTAAAACATTAGATGGTAGTGTGCTCTGTTCATTGTATTTGTCCCAATCTATTAGCATCAACCTATCATTTGCAAGCTTAAAACCTGAACTATTTAAATTTTTATCCAATGTGTATGGAATATCCTCAGTCTTGTTTGTTTTAACGAGTGAAGGACCTACTGAAAAATTCAAAAATCCCCATCAGTGGATGGTTCATAGCTTTCTAGACAAGATTTTGATTCATAACTAGCCCTTTTCTGTGCATGGCCTTCTTAGCAAGAAGATGAACAAATCTTTTAGCACTCATTTCTCTGACCCGTACAATATCCCTGGAGGTAGATTATGTGTTAACACTTAGCAAGAAGATACCTTTCTGTAAATCATTCTATTGTCATGTTCTATGCTTGAGGCAATACTGCATAGGGAGAATAGATTTGAATAAGCTATATAATGTTTGGAAGGTTAGTGCCCCAATGGTACCAGAGTTTGCATGACTATTTTAACACTTGCATCTATACTTGTGCACACATTATATCCAATGAAGATAGCATAGAGGCTGCATTTTCTCCTTTATCCCATTGATTCATGATTTGGTTAATGGGAGATCCATCCCCGTACAATCTCCCTGGAGTCAAATTGTGTGTTAACAGTTAGCAAGAAGATACCTTCATGTAAATCATTCTATTGTCATGGTCTATGCTTGAGGCAATACTACATAGTAGTTGTAGGGAGAGCAGATTTGAATAAGCTATATAATGTTAGGAAGGTTAGTGCCCTAATGCTACCAGAGTTTGCATGACTTTTTAACACTTGCATCTGGACTTGTGCACACATTATATCCAATGATGATAGCACATAGGCTGCATTTTCTCCTTTATTTATCCCATTGATCCATTAGTTTCATGTTACAGGTGATTGAGCTAAGAGCCGACACTTGTGTTTGTTTGATGCAGGGTGATATTTGGCATGATATTCTTAGCATCATGATGAGCAGAAAACCTTTAGCTTTGACTTGAACGCTTACCTCATTCAAAGACAACTTTTAAAAGCAGAGGCTATACTTAGAACTCGTTCAAACACATACTTACAGTTCAATGAGAAAATACATAACTAAAGTTTGATATAGTGTCATAGACCAACACAGTGACTAAAAAGGTGCTAACTGCAGGTCCCAAGCAATGCTCTCTGCAAATGAAAATTGTCTTGCAGTAAATAAGATAGTTTTTGTTGCATTGTTTTCCAACACTGCTGGGAGAAAAAGCATTACAAAAACCAGTGTTTGATGGTCTTTGGTTTGTCACAATGAACAGATTTTTTTTTGGAAATTCTCGATTTTGTAGGCAGTCCTCAGTACAACACCAACCATGACAATTGTTGAATTTATGTGAGATCCTGGAGGATTATACATTGCTCAATAAGGTAATGCATCAGAACTCAGTATGAGTAGAATGTAGGGGCAAGTGGAGTTCTTTTATACGTGAGAAGGTACAATCTTCTGCGGTTATTAATAAATGAGCTAAATTACAGGCCCATCTACAGTCTCTCGAAATAGGCCCTTGTAAAGCACTGTTCATTTTTTGGGGAAAATGCCGCGTATAAGTAAATGGAACCAATAATGACACCACACAAAAATCCTGCCCTTGAAAAGTAAAAAAATAAACCATATAAGCATGCAGAGGAAGGGAGGGACTCAACATTACAATATAAATCATGGAGTTTCAGTCTAATTTCTCACAAGCAAATCCAACTCCTGCTTAAAGATTCTCAAATATCCTAGAATAAATGGGGAGTGGTCCTCCTGAAAAGTGATTTTACCTTGATGCTTCCACAAAAATCCAGTATCAATCAGTTGTACTAATTTCCATTGGATTTGCAACTCCATGCCCATATGAATGTGTCAAGTTGTTTTGAAACTGGAATCTGAGGCCCATCTACAGTCTCTCCAAATAGGCCCTTGTAAAGCACTGTTCATTTTTTGGGGAAAATGTCGCGTATAAGTAAATGGAACCAATAATGACACCACACAAAAATCCTGCCCTTGAAAAGTAAAAAAATAAACCATATAAGCATGCAGAGGAAGGGAGGGACTCAACATTACAATATAAATCATGGAGTTTCAGTCTAATTTCTCACAAGCAAATCCAACTCCTGCTTAAAGCTTCTCAAATATCCTAGAATAAATGGGGAGTGGTCCTCCTGAAAAGTGATTTTACCTTGATGCTTTCACAAAAATCCAGTATCAATCAGTTGTACTAATTGCCATTGGATTTGCAACTCCATGCCCATATGAATGTGTCAAGTTGTTTTGAAACTGGAATCTGAGGCCACTAGACAGGAGTTCTTAACAGGGATCTCTCAAAAGAAAAAACTCTTCTTGACCCTCCCCTAAACTAGAAAATCTTCAGGGTTGGATGGTTTCCCTTGTGTGTTCCACAATGCCATATGGGATACTGTAGGGGATGATCTGTTTACATGATTGAAGAGATCCTCAGAAAACTTTTGCATGATTTTTTTGAATGAGGAGTTAATTGAGTTTTTCTCCAGAACACAACGAGAGACACTATTGGTGGATGGAGGCCCAGCACATTTCTAAATGTCTTCTGCAAAGTTAATGCAAAAACCTTGGCCATGAGAATAGTCATAACTGAACAGTTAGATTTTTTAAGGGGAGTTTTATTTTAGACATAGTAATCGCTCTCTGCGAGTGTATGGAATGCTCCAGAGACTAGTCTTTTTTGGACTGTCTTTAACAGTACATAGATTTCCATTGGTTTCCCTTTTAGGAATTTGTCCTTTTCTATTTTATTTATTAATTTACAAAATTGATTTTCCTGGTTTTTCCTCAACATGTAAATATAAATCTAGAGGTAAATAATCACATTGAATTTGTTATGATTTCACATTATATAGAACAAGATCTAACAACATCTTGCCATTTGGTTACAGGATTACTTTGTTGTCATAGTGTCTGAATTTATATATAGCCCTTGCAAACATTCACAAGAGCAGGCTGCATTGCGTGCTGCTGCAAGGGAGGGAAGTCTTTGCACACCTTCAGTTACAGTTGCAGCAGCAGCAGATCTTGAATCAGAGGAAGTCTCATTTCTGAAGGAACAGGTAACTAGCTAAAAAAATCTTTGTTGTTGGCATTTATTTCATTTAACTATAAATAATAAATGGAGGGTGCTAAAGTTGTGTTGAATCATCATGACTTTTTCTGAATTTATCTTGCAGATTGCATCATACTTTACAGACAAGCTTCTGAGGATTGTCCGTGATATACTGCGTCATATTATTGCTAAAGGAAGAAAAGAGGATGCTTCTGTAGAGGCTGTTTCCCACGAGTTCCCCAAATTAGCTGGTTCTCACTTACCAATGGGTGATGGTGCCTTGGAATTCATTAAGCATGTTTTTGTTGTTCTTGCTCTTGATCAACGTGTTCAACATGATGTTTTGGTATTGATCTTTACCATAATACTTTTTTATTTCATTTAGTTATTATTTGCAAGGATGAAATCCAACTTATACTTTGTATAACCTCTATCTTAACGTGAATTGTTGAAGTTCTAACTTTCTACAGCTAGCATGTTTACTGTGAATCATGTGTACAAATCTTGAAAGCAAATTTTGAAAGAATTAAGGTTTTTATGGGGTAGTTTCAAAATACTTCTAAAGCTTAATGCCTCTATTGAGAGTTTTGTCATTTTTTTGAAAACAACTCATGTATTATTTGAATTTCATGCAATGCACATGACAGTCCATATTGTCACACAGGTTCTTGTGTGAAGCTCTTAAGTGGATGACTTCAATTTTATCTTGAATGGGCCTACAAATCCTTCATGATGCTCTGGTTCATGTTGAAATTATGACTGTGATCTGATTAATGTTCTTTTAGTGTTGGTTGTGACAGGAAGGAAGAGTTCATGGAATTGCTAGCCTATCTCTGGATTCGAGTGGCACTTTTCTCATAACATCCTGCATGGACAACAAGTAATTTGGTGTCATGATTTTGTTTTACTATCCTGATCTTTTATTGAGTCTTGAAAATATGAAATTTTTATGTACCTTTATATTGTCGCTAAAATGAAACTAAGTTTGACTTGAAGTCTTGAAACTAAGCATTGGTTTTAGCTAAAAATTTGCACATGCTGAGAGATTTATTGTAACTTTCTGCAGGATTTATTTATATAACGCTCTACAACCAAATAAGGGTCATCTGAAAAGTTATATAGGTCATGTGCTTGGTTCTTTCTATATAAAGGTAAATGGATTTACTTAACATATAATCTGCTTTGAATATACTGATATTACTGCATTTGTAGCTATTCTTTCTTTGCTTTTGATATCTCTCGAAATTTATTTGGATTTTGGATCACTACTTGAGGTCGGTTTGCTCCAAAAGATGCAATGTGAAGATGATAACTTGTGGGGTTCCACGTTTTCATTGGGTTTATGTGACTTGCTATTTTTGGTGTGGATGTTTATGTTGCTGTTTTTGGTGCCCATCCAATTCCTTTCTCATCTAGACTGATGTTTGAAAATTGGTAAGTGGCCAGTGTGGACCTGATGAGCTATGTTGAAAATGTGTGTCTAATAAGCTTGTAGTTATTCTTGATCCCTGACCTTTTCCACCTTAACAAACCTAGTTGGATTGAAAAACCTTTCAAAAGATTAGGAGGCATGGTTCACTTATTCATATACTTCCCCTTGCACAAAGTAGCAAGATATATACTTCCACTTGCACTTAATCATATACTTATTCATATACTTCCCCCTTCCCCAAGTAGCAAGATATATACTTATTCATATACTTCCCCCTTCCCCAAGTAGCAAGATATATACTTATTCATATAATTCCCCTTGCACTTATTCATATACTTCCCCTTGCAGCAGATGGAGTACTAGCGTTAGTAGAGATATATGAGCTTGGAGGGGGGGGGACACCAACACTGACATTCCCATCTTTCTTTTGACCTTTACCGACTACCATTGCTGATTATGCCATGATTTATGTGGAATGAATGAAGAAAATCACCATTGTTGAAGAAATGGAAAATATGGTTTGTGAATTCGCCTTCAAAATACATGGAATCCCATCAAATCTTGGTTTTACTATTCATCTGCACAATGGAAAATTTTGAGATATCTTTCCCCCTCTTTAGAAAGTGAGAAAAATTATTGAGATTTTTTTTTGAGAATCTTATATGTCACTTTTCTACCCACATGTGTTGGACATGTGAGACACATCTAGGACATGTCTTTGACATGTGTTTAGTACGAGTCTCGTTTCAATACATGTACTAAACATGTGTCGAACATGTTTCATAGCGCAGCCATGCCAAAGATGGAATATGGATATGGAACCCCTAAAGGATGTGTCTTGTTGCTTATATGCTTAGTGTAGCACTCCACTCGGGTTTTTTTTGTTGGCTTAACTAGCCTAGTGTTTACTTGTGGACTTAATCCATGTATTATTGTTGGACTCCCTCACCTAATTATATATAAAGGGAATATAGTGTCTTTGTTATAACTACGTTGTAACTTAGATTGATATTTGGTGTGATGCTAGCCAATGTTTTAAAGCTTGAACTCGGGCTTGGAACTGGTCAAGGGTCAACCCCACTCAAACCAGAATCGACATTGAGTTAGATCAATTTGAAATTAATGACTCAGTTTACTAAAAAATACATAAGATATTATAAATTTAATGAAAAATAAATAAAGATTCCAAACTATGATCCCAAACCATTAGATAAAAATATGCAAAGTCTAATTGTGTGTGTGTGTATGGATCAGAACTTAATATATCAAAATAACACCAAGTGCACTACATATAATAATCTGAAACAAAATACAAGTTCAAGGAGGCTCTAAATAGCCTCTAGAGTCTTGAGGGCCCTTGAAATTTCAATTTGAAGTTGGAAGATAGGCTGTAGTATACCCTCCTAATCTTGCCTCCTAAGTCCTAATTGAGATTCCAACAAGGCACAAGAATTGCCAAGATCAGTCTAAAATTTAAGTCTATGACTCTATTCTAAAAGCTCAAGCCTCCAAATGATCACAAATGATGAATGAGAGAAGTGACAACAAGTGTTAAGTATTGAAACCTGTGGGATGCATGTGAGAATATCCTTGATGGCTTGTGTGATGCACATGGGAGAGATTGGGTTTGAATTTTGGTGCGATGCTGGCTTGTTTTGAAACTCCATGGATTGGATTGTAGATCTTGGTGGGATTCCTTACTTGGCCTTTGTATTGTGGGCCACAGTTTGTGGCAGTCACAAATGGACATTGTAGATTTCGGAATGCATTGAAGAGTCCCTCCTTGAGATGAGTTGGAAGGATCTGTTGTACCAGCTTGGGATGAGCTAAGGTTTTGTACTTTATCTTCATTACTATGATAATATGAAGTGTACTACCATTGTTTTCATGAATTTGTGTTGTAGAACTGATTTTTCTCATGCATTGAGCAAGTTTTATTGTTGTTTTATTACAATGATTTATTACGACATTGGGGCTGAAAGCTATGTTGTTTTAGCATGTTTAAAGAAAATTTCATATCAGATTTATTGTTGTTATGTTTCTATTGTAATTGAAGTAGTATTTATATTTGTGTATTGAGATAGATCTTTCCATAAGGGTTTCTAAAATGATCTATGCTTGGATCCTTTGCGGTGTCTACATTTTTTGAGTTTGCCTAGAAGTAGTGCTAGGAAAAGATGGCAGGGTTGTAACAAATTCCTGCAACAAGGTACCCATATGGATATGATACTTGTGAACTGTGGATGATGAATGATGGACTCCTTAAAGTAGAGTCCATGTCGTATAATATGCATGAACCATTGATGCACAATGGCAAACTTTTCAATGTCGAGTTCACCCTAAATATATCCATAATTGTATGCTGGAAGCTCATATTGATGTAGTATGGTTAACATGACATTCAAATTGAGTGTCCCCAAAAAATCCACTTAGCCATACAACATAAAAATTGAATTTCCCGCAAAAGATTGTTATTAAGGCATAAAATGGAATGACAACAAACATTCACTAGTAGAAAATGAGAAATTAATGACTAAAAAAACGACTAAAATCATGCTATAAACGACTATTTTTGAGTCGGTGACTAATAGTAGCAAATTTCCACTATCTTATAGTTAGTCGTATTTCACTAGTCATTAATAGCTTGACTTAGTAGTCATTGATTTAGTCATTAATTTAGTCATTGATAGACAATGTTTTAGTCATTGATAGTCATTGATTTAGTCATTGGTAGCCAATGATTTAGTCATTGTTTTAGTCATTGATAGTAAATGATTTAGTCATTGATTTAGTCATGGATTTAGTCATTGAGTTAGTCATTGATTTAGTTGTTGATTTAGTCACTAATTGCAACCATTAATGACCAAATATATGACTAAATAAACTACTAGATGTTAACATATTAATGACTAAGCTAAATACAACCAAGATACGAGAAATTAGCTACTAATAGTCATATATATGTCAATTTAGTTGTTTTTGTAGTCACAAATTTATGATAGGGCACGAAGGAATCGAACCACCAACCTCCTGCATTATTATAGGTAGGCGCTCTACCATTGAGCTAGCACCCTTTTAGAAGTTGTTATTGCTTGACAATGATGATATTCAAACAAATTTATGATAGATATCAATCTACAAACTACATAATTATTTCTTTGAGGGACAGAGATTGGAAAGCTATCTTTAGAAAGTCCAACACAAACAATACCAGATGACACTGAAGCTGCATCTGTTCTTTCATTTCTTGCTATTTTAATGTGCCCACTGCCCAGCTTAGATGAACAGTTGTGTGTGTCAGAGGACGAATTCTTCAATAGACTTTTAAAACCTTCATGACTCCTACATTTCATAGTAGGATCAACTAAACTAGCATTCTTTCCATGGAAAGCTTCCCCAACGATATTTACACGTGAATTTAATTTTATATATGTTCCACTCATTGCATTAGGTTTGGCATCAATATGTTTTTTAGATATAAATGTTGATGACTTCCCACCCTTATTGACCAATAGCTTGCCATGATCAGAACTCAACCCTGATGCCGCAGCTTCCACCACCAAGGCAGGGATATTTAATGTTGGAGACACCGAAAGTGAATGAGATGAACTTGTTTTAGGATTAGAGGAGCCCTGAACAGCTGGGATCCTCATACTAAATGATTTTCCTTGTGCAGCATGGGAGCCCCTGCAACAACCATTAATGTCTAAATATTACTAATTTCAAACAATATCTCTGTCATATAACATGAAAAATAGTAGAAACTTAGATAGCTTGTGTAAATAATCAAGCATCTATCAAAATGCAAAAAATATTCATAAATATAAAATCCATGAGTAAGAATAAATGGATCCCAAATACCTTTCTGAAATCATGATCTGGCAAGTTATCAACCAACTTTGCTCCAACAGAAAAGAAACCCCTCCCTAAAGGGCTATATGGCACAATTCCAATACCGAGCTCCCTGTAATGAAAGTTTCAATTTGAAATTTGAAATTAATACTATTACGAAAGTGGCCACATGGTAAATATGAACTCCAATACCTCTACCTACAAGTTGGAATAATCTCATCATCTACATCCCTAGTCCACAAGGACCACTCTAATTGAACTGTTGTTATAGGATGAACAACATGAGCTCCTCGAATTGTTGATGCAGAAGCCTCAGAAAGTCCAATGTATTTTATTTTCCCTTCATCAACTAACTTCTTCATTTCTCCAATGTGTAATAGATACACAAACAAGACATGGCTAGTTCAGTATATAAAATTGGAAATTAAAAGAGTACAACCCAGGAAGAAATACATCAATGAAAATATGAAAGTGACCATCAATGTGAAACTTTCTGTAGTAAAAAAAAATAAACATCCATATCTGATCATGGTTCATATTTCCAATTTTGTAGTTGGTGTAAGAAGGGTAAGCAGAATATAGTTGCCAACACCTATCAAAATAATCCTCGAGACCCTTCAATATATGACACCAACTCATGTACCGTGCAACCATAAACACACAGAATGGTAAGACAGTTGTCAAAAAGTAAATGAATAGTCAGCAGACTTGTTCATAACAGTTTTGGTTACATCAGGAAGGCCAAAGAGGTCCAATAGATTGCAGTCAAGCCTCTTCCCTTAGCCAAAAGTAGCAAACAAATGAGTGAAATAAGCTCCGAATAAGAGGACTGCAAGAGCAAATTTCTATTTAGAGATTTACACACCAATTTGATCTACAGGAAAAGAAGAATAATAGATGCCTATATAGGTCACGAGCTCTTCCTCCCATAACCTGAAAGATCAAATTACTTGGCCTTTAAAGTTTAGGGGATATTTCTCCCTTGCTTGAGCTTCCCTTTCGAATGAATGATCTTCTCCTTTTAAAGATATTCTTCAAACCCAAAGGTGATTAGGTCAACGCAAAGGAAACAATAAATTTGTCTATCTCCTTTCTCTCCACAAAAATTAGTTAGAATTTTCCTTGGGATTCTCTCCAAGCGCATTGCTCCTCCTGATTAGGTCAACCAAATCAATGTACAGATGAAAATAATGTTCATTAGTGAGACACTGTCACATCCATATAAACATCAACTCATGTACCGTGAAACCTTAAACACAAAGAGAATGGTAAGACAGTTGTCAAAAAGTAAATGAACAGTCAGCAGACTTCTTCTGAAGAAGTCATAACAGATTTGGTTACATCAAGAAGGCTAAAGAGGTCCACTAGATTGCAGTCAAGCCTCTTCTCTTAGCTAAAAGAAGCACACAAATGAGTGAAATCTGCTCTAAATAAGAGGACTACAACAGAATTTCTATTTAGATCTTTACACACCAATTTGATCTACAGGAAAGGTAGAATAATAGATGCATATACAGGTTACGAACTCTTCCTCCCATCACCTGAAAGATCAAATTACTTGGACCCTAACCCCATGGAAGGCTATGAAGTGGAATAAGGTGTTAAATAAACTTTAAATTATCCTCCTTACTAGAACTTCTCCCAAGAAGGTTTTCTCTCCCTGTTACATGCACAAAATGGTGACTTGGGTCCTCATATAATGCCCCAATGCTGAGTGCTACATTAGAAAAGGTTTCTATATCTTGTTTCATGGTAAGGATATTTTGGGTTCACTTGGGAATCCCTCAATCTGAGTGCTCCTAAAGAGGACTCTATGCCATGTCTTGGGTCATCTGCAGCAGGTCCAGGTCCCTAAATCTGTCATACAAGAAGGTACTCCAATAAGCATATTAGTTTTCAACTTTTTATCTTGGTGTATGTGCATCATGTGAGTTCCATAGTGGCAGTCTCTTCCACACACAAGACCTTTGGTAGCACCAAGTGTCATAGCTTCACCCTCAATCCTCAACAATAGTGCCTTCAAGTTCATTTCATCCACCATCAAGCCAAGGGTTAGTCCTTTACTGTTCTGATCAGGGCATGAGATATGAATGCTAGTATGCCGATATGAATGCTAGTATGCCTGGGCTCAAATCAAACCACCAAATTTTCCCTCCAGGTCACTGCTGATCACCCATAGCTACAGTCGTTCTTCTATTTCCTGCAATATTTCACATCTCCATGTACCGCTTGTAGATGTTAATCCATTTTATGGTAGAAAAAATTCCCATGACTGTTCTGCAGCATGTTAATTGAAGTTTGAACCATGCATTTTCAAGTGGCAACACTACCCATATTTGTATAAAGTGTAAGTATCGTTTGCTATTTTTCTCAGAACTGCTTGTGGATAGGCATGGTAGCATTCAAGAATTATTGGAAACAGAGAGCAAAGGAAAGATTACATAAGTGGAAATAATGTCCAATTTATTTGTCAAAATTACACATACATTTGCACATTAGTTAAACTTGGGTATTTTTCTTGCTGCTTAAGTGTTAATAATAAATATTCAAATACCAGTATCTCTGAAGAAATGGAAAGCCATGGGTTTTCTCTGCTAGGTCATTACATAAATTATACTTCTATTTAGAAAAAAGTGTATGTTGAAGAGCATTAATTTCACACGGCTGTATTTCGTATTTGAATTATTATTATCCTTTCACTCTGTTTTGATTCTTTTGGTTTTCAAGAACACAGATGCTCCCCCTGTTTTGCAATTTGCATTTCAATATACAGTCATTGTACCACCCAAAGAAAATTTCAAGAAAGGATCGATTTCCCTACACAGGTATTTGGAAGAAAGAGTGATGTCTGTCAGTGCTATAGTTTTTCTGTTTTTTCTTTTCATTTTTTGACTCTGATAGTTAACTTGTCTTCTTCGGATCTTCCTTTCCTTTAATTTTTTGGCCTAGTTAAGACAAACTCCTCTTGATTGGTAGAGGTATTTTAAAGAAACATTTCATATAAGTGGCTATTCGATGCAACAGGAAACTTTGACTGAATTTATCATTGACTTTAGTAAGTAACTAATATTCAACTGGTACAACCCAGAAAGTTGGGTGAGAATCCCAGCTTGAAAAGAAAGGCCTGGAAAAATCGAAATTAACCTTTAGAATTATTGCCAATGATAGCAAGACAGTCACCGATAAGTGACAACTAAACATTATATTGACAAGTATGAAAAGAAGGTGATACGTGGCATATATTGAAGGGTTACAAAATGGGAGAATGAAGGGTCTTGAGGGTGTAAATAATCAAGCATCTATCAAAATACAAAAACCATTCATAAATCTAAAATCCATGAGTAAGAATAAATGGATCCCAAATACCTTTCTGAAATCATGATCTGGCAAGTTATCAACCAACTTTGCTCCAGCAAAAAAGAAACCCCTCCCTAAAGGGCTATATGGCACAATTCCAATACCGAGCTCCCTATAATGAAAGTTTCAATTTGAAATTTGAAATTAATACTATTAGGAAAGTGGCCACATGGTAAATATGAACTCCAATACCTCTACCTACAAGTTGGAATAATCTCATCCTCTACATCCCTAGTCCACAAGGACCACTCTAATTGAAATGGTGTTATAGGATGAACAGCATGAGCTCTTCGAATTGTTGATGCAGAAGCCTCAGAAAGTCCAATGTATTTTATTTTCCCTTCATCAACTAACTTCTTCATTTCTCCAATCTGTAATAGATACACAAACAAGACATGGTTAGTTCAGTATATAAAATTGAAAATTAAAAGAGTACAACCCAGGAAGAAATACATTAATGAAAATGTGAAAGTGACCATCAATGTGAAACTTTCTGTAGTAAAAAAAAATAAACATCCATATCTGATCATGGTTCATATTTCCAATTTTGTAGTTGGTGTAAGAAGGGCAAGCAGAATATAGTTGCCAACACCTATCAAAATAATCCTCGAGACCCTTCAATATATGACACCAACTCATGTACCATGCAACCATAAACACAGAGAATGGTAAGACAGTTGTCAAAAAGTAAATGAACAGTCAGCAGACTTGTTCATAACAGTTTTGGTTACATCAGGAAGGCCAAAGAGGTCCAATAGATTGCAGTCAAGCCTCTTCCCTTAGCCAAAAGCAGCAAACAAATGAGTGAAATAAGCTCCAAATAAGAGGACTGCAAGAGCAAATTTCTATTTAGAGCTTTACACACCAATTTGATCTACAGGAAAAGAAGAATAACATATGCCTATATAGGTCATGAGCTCTTCCTCCCATAACCTGAAAGATCAAATTACTTGGCCTTTAAAGTTTAGGGGAGATTTCTCCCTTGCTTGAGCTTCCCTTTCGAATGAATGATCTTCTCCATTTAAAGATCTTCTTCAAACCCAAAGGTGATTAGATCAAGGCAAAGGAAACAATAAATTTGTCTATCTCCTTTCTCTCCACAAAAATTAGTTAGAATGTTCCTTGGGATTCTCTCCAAGTGCATTGCTCCTCCTGATTAGTTCAACCAAATCAATGTACAGATGAAAATAATGTTCATTAGTGAGACAATGTCACATCCATATAAACATCAACTCATGTACTGTGCAACCTTAAACACAAAGAGAATGGTAAGACAGTTGTCAAAAAGTAAATGAAAAGTCAGCAGACTTCTTCTGAAGAAGTCATAACAGATTTGGTTACATCAAGAAGGCTAAAGAGGTCCACTAGATTGCAGTTAAGCCTCTTCTCTTAGCTAAAAGAAGCACACAAATGAGTGAAATCTGCTCTGAATAAGAGGACTACAACAGAATTTCTATTTAGATATTTACACACCAATTTGATCTACATGAAAGGTAGAATAACAGATGCATATACAGGTTACGAACTCTTCCTCCCATCACCTGAAAGATCAAATTACTTGGACCCTAACCCCATGGAAGGCTATGAAGTGGAATAAGGTGTTAAATCAACTTTAAATTATCCTCCTTACTAGAACTTCTCCCAAGAAGGTTTTCTTGCCCTGTTACATGCACAAAATGGTGACTTGGGTCCTCATATAATGCCCCAATGCTGAGTGCTACATTAGAAAAGGTTTCTATATCTTGTTTCATGGTAAGGAGATTTTGGGTTCACTTGGGAATCCCTCAATCTGAGTGCTCCTAAAGAGGACTCTATGCCATGTCTTGGGTCATCTGCAGCAGATCCAGGTCGCTAAATCTTTCATACAAGAAGGTACTCCAATAAGCATATTAGTTTTCAACTTTTCATCTTGGTGTATGTGCATCATGTGAGGTCCATAGTGGCAGTCTCTTCCACACACAAGACCTTTGGTAGCGCCAAGTGTCATAGCTTCACTCTCAATCCTCAACAATAGTGCCTTCAAGTTCATTTCATCCACCATCAAGCCAAGGGTTAGTCCTTTACTGTTCTGATCAGGGCATGAGATGTGAATGCTAGTATGCCCGAGCTCAAATCAAACCACCAAATTTTCCCTCCAGGTCACTGCTGATCACCCATAGCTACAGTCGTTCTTCTATTTCCTGCAATATTTCACATCTCCATGTACTGCTTGCAGATGTTAAGATCCGTTTTATGGTAGAAAAAATTCCCATGACTGTTCTGCAGCATGTTAATTGAAGTTTGAACCATGCATTTTCAGGTGGCAACACTACCCATATTTGTATAAAGTGTAAAGTATCGTTTGCTATTCTCAGAACTGCTTGTGGATAGGCATGGTAGCATTCAAGAATTATTGGAAACATAGAGCAAAGGAAAGATTACATAAGTGGCAATAGCGTCCAGTTTATTTGTCAAAATTACACATACATTTGCACATTAGTTAAACTTGGGTATTTTTCTTGCTGCTTAAGTGTTAATAATAAATATTCAAATACCATTATCTCTGAAGAAATGGAAAGCCATGGGTTTTCTCTGCTAGGTCATTACATAAATTATACTTCTATTTAGAAAAAAGTGTATGTTGAAGAGCATTAATTTCACACGGCTATATTTCATATTTGAATTATTATTATCCTTTTACTCTGTTTTGATTCTTTTGGTTTTCAGGAACACAGATGCTCCCCCTGTTTTGCAATTTGCATTTCAATATACAGTCATTGTACCACCCAGAGAAAATTTCAAGAAAGGATCGATTTCCCTACACAGGTATTTGGAAGAAAGAGTGATGTCTGTCAGTGCTATAGTTTTTCTGTTTTTTCTTTTCATTTT
>LPNX011158329.1:4054-108709 GCA_001517045.1 Pseudotsuga menziesii
AATTTTTACTTAATAGATTCTTCATCCAATTTATTTCTAAGGTGCATAATCTCTTCTTCAAGACTTTCAGATTCTTGTATTCTCTTTTTGAGCTGAAATTATAGGTTCTCTTCAATATTCTTGGCCTCTTAAAGATGGGTCTTCAAGTCACTAATGATTTGGTTTGACTGTTTGTTTTTCTTCCTGCATTTTTCAAGTTCTTCAAGAGCACTAATGAGTTCATATTTTAGGTCTACTTCCCCTTCCTCACCGGATTCACCATCTTGAGCTTGAGTTTCTATTCCCATTAATAGAATTAAAGTTTCCTCATATCCACTAGTGTCTTCATCTTCATTATCTTCCATGGTGTAAAGGATTGTCTTCTTCTCATTAAACTTCTTCTTATTTCTGGTCTTTCCCTTTTTGAACTTCTTTGAGGCTTCTATCTCATCACTATCATCTTAGTTAGGATTGGGATATTTTGAAGGAAAGTGTCTGATTTGTCCACAATTAAAACACTTTAAATCTAGCTTTCATTTGTACTTGTGAGTACCTCTCTCAAGTTTCTTGATGAATAGAGCTTCTTCATCATCTGAATTCTCTGAGTGATTCTTAGATGGGGTTTCAAACTTCTTTGGTTATTTTGAGACCTTAAAGGCTGCTTCTTTTCTTTAAGGTTCATTTTGTCCCATTCTCATCTCATATACAGTGAAAATCCCATGTAGTTCATGTACTATCATGATTTCAATATTATCTCGTTCTTCTAGAGTAGATACTTTTGAATCATACTTCATGGGAAGAGTTCTTAGTACTTTGCCAATGAATTTTCTCTCCTTTATTTCTCCTCCAAAACCTCTAATAGCATTGACAATTTCATCTACTCTTAAAATATATTATGCAATATTTTCTTCCTCTTTCATTTTTATACTTTCAAATTGTCCTTTTTATGTCCGAAGTTTGGATTGTTTGACTTTGGATACTCCTTCATAGACATTTTTTAATTTTTCCTAGGCATGTTTCATTGTCTTACATTGCATGAATTTCACAAACATTGAATTTGTTAACCCACTCAATATTTCATTTAGGGATTTTGCATTGGCCTAATATTGGTTTAGTTCATCTTTGTCTATAGGTAGGTTGTTTGGTACTTTGTACTCTTTTTCATTAGGACTCTAGACTTTGTATCCAAGAGACATTAGATGGAACTTCATCCTTACATTCTAATATGCATAATTATCTCCTATAAATAATGCATGCTTGTTGGTGGCTAACCCTTCTTGTTGATCCCATGGTGGTTTTTAATAGGATTTTCCTTCTAGTGATTAAACTGTAGTGAAGGATCCTACTTTCATGGGGATTCACTTGTTGACCAATATCCTATCACGTTAGTTCATATTGTGGGTTTTAAAATTATGAAAAATCAAACCAATATATTGCATGTATTGGGGGGATGAGGGGTTTAAGGTGGGGGTGGGTATGGTGGTTTATAAGGATTGAGGTATAATAAGGGGTGGCGAGGAGGTTTTAAGTATTGGGAGGGGGTTTCAATAAAAAGAGTTTGGGTCAATATCTCTCGAAATTAAGGGTATTATTTAATATCCCACGATCGCACGTGCTATGTGAGAGGTTCACTAAGTGAAGTCCTCGTGCCTGCTTTGATACCAATTTTTGGATTATCCAGCAATACTGATGGGTCGACGGGTGGGGGGGGGGGGGTGAATCAATATTTCCTTATTTTTATTGTATTAAAATTACGAGTACAAGAAAGACAAAGAATCAAACTAGTTAGGACACATAAATTTATCTTGGAAATCTTAACAAGAAAACCACAAACTCATTAATAAGATGAATTTGAAAAAAATGTTTATTTGCTGCTACAGAAAGGATGCATAAACACCCCGTATTTTTTTTTGATACAACAAATAAGGATGCTACAACACACTAGTTCTTATGCTTGCTCCAACATACTAGGATGCAACAACACCCTGTTTTCCAACCACTACTAGAAAAAGGTTGCAACCCCATGCAAGCTTGTTTCCTGCCCTAGCACCACCCTACAACCCTGATATGTTTTATTAATCTTCCAAATGTATTTTTTTAAATTTGTCGCAGATAATTCTTCATATCAATGGTCTCTACCTCTTCTAGCTACCGCTATGATATGGACTGTAGAGACACTTTCCCTCCAGGTTTGAATTATGCATAAATATCATCATATATTTAGTTGAGTTATCATATCTTTTCATTGAAGCATTTTAGTAATTCATCGTGTCCTTTCTCAAATGTTGATATTCATCATTAAGTTCAGTTTTAATATAACTTTATATTTTGTAGTGTTAGCTAAAATGATCCAAAATGGGCTTCCACAATATCCTCCCGCAAATATGTTTCTACAACTCCTGTGAACCGTCGATTGCTTGTGGAATCCTCCTCGTTAGTTGATCAACTATTAAACATTAAACTTCATTTTGGCACTCTAGAATGTTATCTTCCATGCACATTTATTTTGCGAATCCTTTCCCCAGCCATTGATGATCACTCTTGGATCATAGTCCTTCGATTTTCTAATCCAACTTGGATTGTTCTAATTCCTCCAGAATTTTAACAAGCTTCTATATTCTTGCATCAAATTCAATCTTGACCATCGATCTCTATCTTGCCTCGCCCTCAACCTTTCATCCGTGTAAGACTTAAAGCACTATTTAGTGTTTGGATCTCCATCGATGCTTACAATGATCGATGGTCGATCAATGACCCTGTACCATGGTTATTTCAGAACTCAATTAATTGATCAGAGAATCGATTAACCCTCCTCATCGATTTTCATTTGAAATGTCCTCTTAATCTCCTGTATATGACACTTCTCAAAACATGGTTTTTCTCATTTTGGCAGGTTTACTTCTTGCACATGTGACCACTAGAAAGAAAGATTAAAAATTGTGTGTAGACAGACATATCACCAAAGAATAGAACCATGTTGTTTGATGAATTTATTTACACAAATACTACATTTGGTGGGCATTTGAAAAGTGTCCTGATGAAATTCTATGTTGACCCTTATACAGTTTTTCAAAACCTTAGGTCACCTAGTGTGGATTATTACTTTCACCAAACTTGGAAGATGAAGTATCCAGAGCATGGGGGACAACATGTATATTTTATCTATGCCAACTTCATCCTGCATGACATGTCATCATGTCCTAGGTTATTTCTTTGTCATTACTAAACTTCTTTGACATCAATGACAACCATACTCAACACAATTTTCTAAAAATTCAGTTGCGTCTAAAAGATCCACCAACTTCATGCACTCACCCCAAATTATTTTTCTTAAAATCAAGTCAATATAGACAAAATAGCAAAAATGTACATGTTCTATCAATTGAGTTGCACCATATCAATGTTTAACTTAGTATTGCAATTTTCAACGAGGAAACAAACATTGCTCGATTAAGATACAAATAGTGAATGTTTAATATTGCATGTACATGCAATGCAAATACTAAGATATTTTAATAATACTTTAAATTTAAAAATAAGTATCTACTTAAAGATCTTTTTGTCAACATTGTATATAACAAACCAAAAAACATTGTTATGACGTTGGCTAGTTTTGTTGATATTATCAAGTTAATGAAACACAAAAATCAAATCAATAAGAAAATTTTAAATAAAAAATGAGGAAAATGTTGTTCTAACAAAAGAAAATGCTCTTCATGCATACTTGTGTTTGCAGGAGCATATAATATGAGATATAACATTTTCTATTTTTTTCTAATAATAGAGTCTATTAAGAATTTGTATAATGAAAAATGAAAAGTTAGTATGCTAAACATTGCATACCATTTTTTGAGAAAACAAACCACAAATGATGTGTGAGATAAGAAGCCAATAATTTTATGAGTAAAAAACAACATTATTAAACCAAGTTTAAAATGGAAAATATATTCAACGATGTATATATATTTCATCACAACGCTACACTATTGCATAAATGGTATAAAGTAAATATTAATAGTCTATTACAATTTTTAATCAACATTCCAGAAATAAATAATGACAATCTTATTGGCATTGACGAATTCTCTTGACATTGCTTAGCTCCAAAAGGGGAAAAACTTAAAGCAACATCAAGATTCTAACTCATAAACACAATTAATTTTGTTAAATTCAATAACATGTTGCGGGTAGAGCAAATGAAATACAAAAGTTCTAAATACACAATGTATCCAACAATATTTGATATAAGATATATCATTTATTAAGTTTTTTTAATAACAACATTCACAAGGAGTTTATAATTTATCAGCGTGGAAGTAAGAAAGAAATATCTTTAAAAAGAGACAATTACAAAGTAATCTTGATCCAGCAACTGTAATCCAATTCTAACCTAGATGGAAGCAAGAAATATCTTTAGCAATTAAAATTGAAAGCACAAATGCATGGTATATTCATTTCAATAGGATATTATCTATTAACTATTTCATGCATATAGATAAATAGAACATGTCATTGTATTTGCAAGTTGTATATGATAGATAGTGTTATGAACATAATAAATTTAACTTTGCCATATTTTTTGCAATGTATTTGTTGTTTTTCTTGATGTAAGTTGTATGTACTAAAGTTTTTATTTTGGAACCAGTGGAACAAATTCCACAAAGCCATGCTCTGACCATTGATTCATCAATTCCAGGTGGAACAAGCTAGATCCATATAGCTATAATCATAATGAGTGTTCTCATAGCTACTGATATAGTTGTTCACATGTGTCGTCTTAGAATCTCATATTTTGTTTAATGCAATCTTGCAGGTCAAACTAGAAGGGCCATGCAAGAGCATCCACCATAATCCTACATCAAAACCATGCATTACAAAGAGTTAACAAAAATAAAAGCATTTTTTAAGCTTTTTACAATAGTTATATAATGTAGTTCTAGATCAAAGATAAGCAAGAATAGTGTTTTTTAGTGAATGAATAGATATAAATGAAAGAAAAACAAATGAAATTGGCATTTTTTTCAAATTAAAAGTAATACAAATATGAGTACTTATAGGTTCGTTCTTTAAGAACATGTAGGAATATATTTCAGTTGCTTTGAAAAAACAAGCACAATATGAATATTAGTAACGGCTCGAAAAATCGAATATTGGTTAGTTCCATAACCAACATGTAAAAAATGTAAATTGATCTCCAAATTGAAAGTTTTTTTTAAATATTTGACGTTATGTGGGAAACCATGGACAATGCACGTATGCATGTGTTTTTATGAAAAAAAATGTTCATGTTAAGGGGTTGTTTGTCAAGTAAAGACAATTAGAGTTGCATCAAGATTTCCAAAGATCCAATTCAACATCAAAGTAACCAACATCAAAAAGATTGTTCATGATGGCATTCTTGAAGTGCTCTTTTTCTCTACAAATGATTAAGTTGTAGACATATTCACAAAGTCTCATACAAAAACATTTTTTTATAAAGTGCATTCTATGTTCGGAGTTTCAAAATTTTTCATTAAGGGTGGATAGGCTTGAATGCTTCCTTCCATCTACTATAGTGTCACTTTTGTAAATCCTTCAATCCTATGCCAAGTTGTTCTTAAGGTCGAGTGTTAGGATATTAAGACACTTAGGAGTTAGTTAAGATCAACTTGGCATAATGTATCTTTAGGTAAAGTGTGTTTCTTTAGTATTCATTTGTACATATGTAATCCAATGATCACGATATGTTCTAGACATAGAGTGATCCAATAATTCATTCTCACATCGATTTTAATGGCCATTGATATGTGGCTTAGCACTCTATTGATCCATTATATCTATTTAAATAGCATGGAGTGTCATTTTATCAATGATTGATTATGAGAAACTCATTGTAACATTTTTTTTTTGCATGATAATATTTCGTTAAGTAGCTATTTGGTTGGGGTCATGGATTATGACCATGTTTGAGTGTTTTAACCATGTAAAAATTAGTTTGTTGATATGTGATTTGTTTGTGTAAGTGGCCACTCAAGGCGTTCGATATTTTGGAAATATAATGTGTCAGTTGAACACAAAGGTGTAGACTAAACTAATCCTATTGTTTCATTCTTTGATATGTTCACTACCTTGAATGAGTGCATGCTTATCGTATTCTTTTGATGAAGTCCATTAGTAGTACGTTCACTAATAAAATCATGGTTGCAACGATGTTCACTAAGGATATTCTGAATTTTTCATATGCTAGACTAGATTCAATAGTATTCAATTCAAAATCACAGCAGCATACCGAGAATCACTGATAGAAACAAAATCACAAGATAAACACAACATTTATCTTGGGAAATCCTTAAGGGGAAGAAAACCCAGCAAAAAAATCCTCTTTATAAGATGTATAAAAGACAACTCAAAAATAGGTGTTCTCCTCCTTCTATTCTACCTCTCTCTCTCTCTCCTATGCGCTACACAAGTGAGTGCGTTTGTGTTCAAATAAGAACCACATATCCTCTATTTATACTCATGTCTCAATTGAATTTTGCACTAGACAAGTCGGCCCCAATAAACTTTTTGGGCCGACTTCACCTAGGAATACTAAAAACCAGTATATTATATTATTTATTAGGGCACTAAAGACCCAACACAAGTGGAGGATTTACCTCATGAATCTATGATGAAAAACTACAATAGTAACACCCCATCGGAGGAATAATAACATATCCCTTGGGTTACATCAGTAAAATACATTTAGCATATCCTTTGAAGTTACAATATTTCAACACTCCCCCTTGACGAGAGTTTTATTCTACTGAAAACATCATCACAGACTATAGGAGAGCAGAGAGACAATTACAACAGTACATCGAGGTAATACATCTATATGTCACAGGAAGTTTTTCACAGTCAATAACTGGAACAGTTACTTTTTATCTTTTGCATCACATGATCCCTTGATCCTTTCTTTGCAGCAACGCGTCGATCTTTTGATCCTTCATAGAAGCACTTCAATCTTCTCAATCCTTTGCAGCAACACTTCGATCTTATCAATCCTTTGTCGCACCACTTCAATATTCTACAGTAGCCTTCTGATATTCTTTATCCCTTGTAGCATCACTTCGATCCTTTTTAATCCTTTTGCAACAGTGATTCAATCCTTTCTATCCTTTGCAACAGTCTTTCGATCCTTCTTGATCTTTTTCAACCGCACATCGATCTACTTGACCCTTCACTATTGTACTTCGATATACTTGATCCTTTTCTTCCACGCTACCTGCAGTACACATGATCTATTTGCAATATGATCAATCCTGTTCACTTTAGGACATAATTCCAAGGACAATGCAATCCTCCATCAGCATGATCCATGAAATCGATCAGCTAAATCATCTACAACTAAATGTATATCTCAACTGCACTCGGTGCTGGCCATATCGTTCGTAAGGACTCATCGTATACCATCCATACCACAAATATTAGGACCACTCCCAAGTGAGTGTTACACTATGGTATCTACACTTGCATGTAGGCATACTCTTCCAAGCAAGAGTATTGTCTATAGAGTATATATAGACCGCATACACAATGTCAGCCCATCGCAGAACATCCATACCACATAGGTTAGGACCACTCCCAAGTGATTTTTATACTACGCCATCTATGAGGACTCATCATAGAGCATCCATACCACATAAGTTAGGACCAATCCCAACTAGTAACTGGAACAGTTACTCTTTAACTTCTGCATTTCATGATCACTTGATCCTTTCTTTGCAGCAACGCATCGATCTTTCTATCCTTCATAACATCACTTCGATGTTCTAGATTCGTTGCATTACTTTGATTCTTTATAGCAGCACTTTGATATTCTCAATCCTTTGCAGCAACATTTGGATCTTCTCGATCCTTTATAGTAGCATTTCAATCTTCTTGATCCTTTGTCGCAGCACTTCGATCTTCTGCAGTAGCCTTCCAATCTTCTTTATCCCTTGTAGCAACACTTCGATCCTTTTCAATCCTTTTCCAGCAGTGATTTGATCCTTTGCAGTAGTACTTTGATCCTTCTTGATCTTTTTCATCCACACTTCGATCTACTTGACCCTTCACTGTTTTACTTCGATCTACTTGATCATTTTTCTCCACGCTACCTGTAGTACACATGATCTATTTGCAAGATGATCAACCCTAATCACTTTAAGACATAAGTCCAAGGGCGATGCAATCCTCCATTAGCATGATCCATGAAATCGATTAGTTGAATAGTCTACAAATAAATGTAGATTGCAACCGCACTCAGTGTTGTCCCAATCTTCTGTAAGGGCTCATCGTAAACCATCCATACCACATAGGTTAGGGCCACTCCCAAGTCATTGTTATACTACAGTATCTACACTTGCATGAAGGCATACTCTTCCAAACAAGAGTATTGTCTTCAGAGCAGATATCAACCGCATGCACAATTTTGTCCCATCGTAGAACATCCATACCACACAGGTTAGGACCACTCCCAAGTGAGCGTTATTCTACGCCGTCTGTGAGGATTCATCGTAGAGCATCCATACGACACAGGTTAGGACCATCCCAACTAGTAACTAGAATAGTTACTCTTTATCTTCTGCATCACATGATCACTTGATCCTTTCTTTGCAACAACACATCGATCTTTCAATGCTTTGTAGCAGCACGTCAATATTCTAGATCCTTTGTAGTAGCACTTCGATATTCTCAATCCTTTGCAGTAGGAATTTGATATTCTCGATCCTTTGCAACAACACTTTGATCTTCTCAATCCTTTGTCGCAACACTTCGATCTTCTGCAGTAGCCTTCCAATCTTCTTTATCCCTTGTAGTATCACTTCGATCCTTTTCAATCCTTTTGCAGCAATGATTTGATCCTTTCGATCCTTTGCAGCAGTCCTTTGATCCTTCTTGATCTTTTTCAACCACACTTCGATCTACTTGATCCTTTGTTTTTGTACTTTGATCTACTTGATCCTTTTCCACCACACTACCTGTAGTACACATTATCTATTTGCAAGATGATTGATCTTGATCACTTTAGGACATAATTCCAAGGACGATGCAATCCTCCATCAGCATGATCCATGAAATCGATCAGCTGAATTCTCTACAACTAAATGTAGATCTCGACTGCACTCAGTGTCGTCCATCTCATCCATAAGGACTCATCGTAGACCATCCATACCAGATAGGTTAGGACCACTCCCAAGTGAGTGTTATACTAAGGTATCTACACTTGCATGTAGGCATACTCTTCCAAGCAAGCTTATTGTCTACAGACCATATCTCGACCACATACACAATGCCGGCCCATCGTAGGACATCCATACCACACAAGTTAGGACCACTCCCAAGTGAGTGTTATACTACGCCATATGTGAAGACTCATCATAGAGAATCCATACCACATAGGTTAGGACCACTCCCAACCAGTAACTAGAATAGTTACTCTTTATCTTCTACATTACATGATCGCTTGATCCTTTCTTTGGAGAAATGCATCAATCTTTTGAGCCTTCGTAGTAGCACTTCAATCTTCTAGATCCTTTGTAGTACTTTGATCCTTTGCAGCAACTGTTACAGCTGATTTTACCACACATGGTGGATCACACATTTATGGCCTTCCCTATCCCTCTGCAGACTCTTTGGACCCCATGGACCATTTTTGTACCTTTGATGTTTCCAAGATCATCCCTAAGAACATGCATTATTTTCCATATGCGACTTTTAAACCTATTCTCATGTATGCGGATATGACCCTCAAACCTGCATACATTGGGATGTCTGCAAAAGGCCAAATAGTTTTGGAGTTTTCCTTGATGTGGATCTGAGTCACTTGTCTCTTGGCCTTCCAAATGCCTCTAGATCACTTGGATTTGACCTTCCATTACCCCATTGAAGCACTATATAAGAAACCCTTTGGATACATTGAAAGGAGAGGAATTGAAGAGCAAGAAAACTATAGTCCATTGTTGTCGGAGCTTATACTTGAGTCTGCATCCCTTTGTCCCTTGGAGCACTTTGTGTTCTTCCCAAGCTTGCCTTTGCTTGTGATATTGCTATTGAGAGACGGAGGATTGAAGTGGTGGAGGCCCAGGTGAAGGACTCAATTTCTCCAGTTCGTAGATGTGCCAACAGAGGTTGTCACTATTGTAATCTCTAATTTATATTAATAGAAATATCTTTTCCTATCCAATAATGTGTATTTAAATGAGTATTGAATCCATGGATGCTTTTAAATTCTTACATTTTATTGATTATATATGATAGAGTAGGTCTAACACCATTATATAGCATGCTTGTCTTGTTTGCTGAATGTTGAGAGAGAAAATTGTTAATACAAGCGAGAGTGGAAAAGCTCAACGGGGATCTACATCAACCATCCAGAATAAGGTATGTTTCAAGATCCTTTAGCATTAGATGTTTTGTTTCTCTTGCATATGGGAAAGGATTGATTTCTGCGGTTACTCTGTCTGTTGTGGTACCCCAAGCCATATGAAGTTTTCTCCGTAACAGAATTGGTGACCATACTGGAGAGTTCCTAGTCATTTCTTTTGGGGGTTTTATAGGCATTCAATGTTCTTGAAATTCTCTGATTTCTCTGTTTCTGAGTCAGGTCTTGGGGCATGTTTTCGTAGTAGTGTTTGATAGGAGTAAATTTTGTCTTAGCTTGTCTATTTACCTTCTTTTTTATCTATTTTTCTTCCTGTATGCAATTTTTGTCTTCACAGTCGCGTGTACATGCGGTTTTTACTGGGATATTTGCGTATATCCACGGGTTTTCTACACATAGTCACGTATGCCTTGAGTTTTTCCTTTTTGGGTAAGATTAAGTATTGTTGGGTGAGTTTGGATAATTGTTGAGTCTTCTTGGATGCTTCTGGAGTCTGTATACACCCCTGTTTCTGACCAAAGACGCTTTTTAGTTTGAATTTTTTAAGAATGTTCTTGTCATTTCATTTTCTATTTTTTGTTTTTAGATTAGTGCATTAGGTCTCTTTTACCTTAGTAATTTTATTGGGTGCTGTCTTATAGTGCTTGAAGAGTCTGGGGGTTGTAGAGTCATGATTTTTCTTTATTATCTCATTTTAATTCAAAAAATACAAAAAAAATTGTTTTTTGAAAATCATTATGCATTTTTGCATTTTGCATGGTACTTGCATTAGGTTTGCTTGGAGAAGTATTAGTTAGATTTTTCATATATGAATGATTGCATATTCATTTGAAGGAAAATTTTTCACTTCACGTAGTAGCATACCCCGCTTTTCATTCAACATAGTGCATTTGCATTGATTGTTAAGTCTGCATTTTACTTCTTGTTGCATCACAACACCATTAGTTGCACGGCCATTTGCCCTTTTGAGTAATAAGCCAATTCAAATCAACACATAATAAAATGAATTACACTCTTTTATTTTATAGGGTGCACCAACAAGATTAGGTTTTAGGGTCTTGGAATAGTTCATTGTGAGTAAATTCTCCAAGGCCACTAAACGAACATGTATGTGTCTATCCAGGTGTGAGAGTAAAATTCCTTTATATAATTAGTGTTTCTCAGGATCCTCCTCTTACAAGGGAGTTAAGCACGAGGCAGTGTGAGTGGTTATTGATTGTGATGACCCCTGGTCATAACTGAGTAGCACCAGAGATATTTTTAGAATTTCATTCGTATCTAGGGGCTCTTTTGAGAGTTTCGAGCTTTGATACCCCACCCATATGATCAATCCCACCTGCGACTGTCCACCTGAGCATTGATTATATTGAGGTGACCTTAGTTTCCATACCTAGGTTATCGAGGGGGTACTTCACAGAGGTTATTCTGTAGCTGTCTTGGCCAATTAGGGGTCGGACAGCACAATTGCTATATGTGTTGAAGCTGAGGGCCACTATAATTGGTTACGAACCTCTGCTTGTTGTGTATGGGAGTCTCAAGCCTCTCCTAGGAGAGACATACCTACTTCATTTGGGAGCTCACATATCCTACCCTTGTAACTTTCTTGTGATTTGGTTTTACATTGTATAGGTGTATGCTCTGTGCATGCTAGTTTGCCTAGGGTTTGCATAATTAGATAGAGTATTTTTCATTTTTTGATTCATTGTGGATTTGGGCATGGCACTTCGCCATTCTTGTCGTTTAGCAGGACTTCCGCATTCCACGTCTCCTCCTCCTTTGGGAGAGAGAAACAGGCATTCTGGGCAAACTACTTCTCACATTGATTCACACACGAGGATGAGATTCCTGAGATGTATTCTCCACCTCGCGAGGTTGGGGATGTAGATTCTACTCCTGTATATGATCCTTCTCTAGAAATACCTTCACATTCTGGTTATGATCCCTCATTCACAGGTCACCAGTATTGGTTACCAGGTGACGAGACTCATCATGAACCCACAAGCACTAGTTATATTCGTTATGGCATGCCTGATATCCCTGCACATGATCTGACACATTATGTCGAGTCAAAAATTGTTGCTACCACTACGCCTAGGGGCACTCCTATTCCTTTCCATGTATAGAGATTTGGGAGCACTAGTCACATTGCACCTTCCATCCCGATGGTGGAAGATACCTCACATGTCCGTCCTAGACCTAGTGTTAGTAGTCATATGCAGATACCAGAACCGAGATGAGTGACCATAGGGAACACCACTTACATCCCTTCACATGTCCCTTCATCCTCAAACCCTACTCCTTCGAATGCATTTTTTATAACCCTTCCTCCCCCTCATTCACGTGGTCCTTCGGCTGGAATATCGCTTCTAGCCATGTTCATACTACGACTGCTCGCATAGTAGTATCTCAAAGTCAAGTACCTCCTATTGTCTCAGATAGTCATATTCATGTTTCTGGATTGTCTCACGGTCCATCGCAAGGAGTTCCCCATATCCCTAATTATGGAGCTTCTCATGGGAAATTCCATGGGACACCTTATGGAGCTTCTCATGGACAATCTTATGGACCACGGTATGGACAGAACTATCAACCCTATGGGTACAGGTATCAACAACCTACTTACTCCTCTAATTATGGATTTGTAGCACCGCATAGTCAAGGTATGCCACATCATAATGATTCCTTGCAGCCCTACACGGGTAAAATGGGAGGAGGATATTATGTCCAAGGCCATGGCATTTATAGTAATCAACCTTATATGAACTAGAACTATCAGGTAGCTTGGCATAGACTGGCTCAACCTAGGATCCCTTTCCTCACAACGTTGAACTTACTTGACTTATCAAGACTCATGAACGATTTGGTATCTCATGACCCGGCTTGGTCGGCTGTCCCTAACAAGCATCCCTCAGACATTCCCAAGTTCGAGGGAAAAGCAGGAGAAGATCCTAGTGAACATGTCACTACTTTTCACCTTTGGTGCTCTTCCAATTCCTTACATGATGACTCAATCCATTTAAGGCTATTTCAATGCACCCTCATTGACCTTGTAGCGAAATGGTATATAGAGTTACCAAGGGGGGCATTTGTTTTGTTTGATGACCTTGCCATGAATTTCCTCAATCACTTCCAGCTACCCATGCATTACGATGTTGGTACAAAACTCGTTGACATTTTGACAAGACAAAGCCACACATATCTCAGATCATATCCAAGAGTGGCGTAGATGGAAGAGGTTGATTAAAGCCTTCATACCACCGGAATTTATCCTTGAGTGGTTCCTCAAATCGTTGTTACCTTACATCGCGATGGATGTTTCTACATCTGGAGTCCAAAATGAGGAACAAGCAATATTTAGGGCACAGGAGTTGGATTTGATCTATGCTCGATCTGGACTTTTGTATGAGATCATACCTAACGCTTCGCGTTCTAGTTCTGATCCCAAGATCAAGCCTGGACTACATGCCAATGGCATTGTGGGTTGTACAAGTGACAAACCTGTGGATTCGGTTGTAAAACAAGTGAGTCAGTTGTTTATTAATCAATCCTCTTCAGGGAAAGTCACGGCTTCGTCCCAACCCACCCAAATGGTGAGTGTACTTTCCGTGTAATCATCGGATCAGAAGGGCAACCAACAGCCCAGAAGGAATAAGAAAAAGGGTAAAAATAATCGTAATGGTGGGAACAAGAATGAAAATGCTAATTTTAATGACATGAATTCCTGCAATGCTCGGGGGACAAGTAGTCTAAATGTAAGATTAAGTTTCCTTGCAAATTGTTTAAGGAGGACTACCTCACTCACTTGTGCCTTCATATGGAAGATGCCTCGAGATTCATAGCACAGGGCCCAGCTGTGCTAACCAATCCTTTACCCCATAATCAAAATATGAACTCGAGGACCAATGATCCTCATTGTGTGTCGGGCAGAGATCAAAATCTAGTGGAAGCCAATACTGGTCATGATTGCATAAACATGGTATGTTCTACTAAGGTTGTGACTCATGCGAAAGATTATGGTTCATCACAACCGGACCTTGGAAAAGAACCCGCTCCACCAGAGATCCCTTTTCATATCAAAAACCCTATGGATAAACTTGAAATTTCACCTCACATTCCTAAGGGAGTCCTAAAGCATTCAGGGCATAATCCTAATTCCCGAGCCACCCAGAACTATTCGATTGTCGAGGATTTGGGCCAAACTCCTTGTACGATGTCTGCACTTGAAGTACTTCAGATTTGTCTGCCATAAAGGAAAGCCTTGCTTTCTACTCTTAGGATTAATGATCATAACTCTTCTTCCGTCATCAAATTTGAAACCATGGGACTATAGCCTCGCTTTCCTTACTACATGTCTCTTTTGATTCATGTAGAGTGTATTGATATGACCATCAAATGCACTGTGATTGATGAAGCTGTTGTTGCTTCCGTGATGTCTTTGTCGTGCTGGAAGGGTTTGGGTTCTCCCAAGTTGTCTCAATATGATACCATGTTGACTGCCTTTGATGGTAGATCATTTTGGCCACATGGGATTCTTCCTTCACTTAAGGTCCAATTGGGGGGGAAGACCATCACGATTGAGATCGAGGTGGTCAATGCACCCCTTGACTACAATCTTTTACTGGGATGGAATTGGATGTATAGTATGCAAGCCATAGCCTCTTCTCTATTTCGAGTAGTATGCTTTCCATTTAATGGGAATATTGTTACGATTGATTAGACATCGTTCTGTAATTCGAGTGTTAGTGCATAATCGGGAGCTTCTATCCCGATTATCTATCATTCTTAGCCGGCAACTGGGAGTGTGGGTGTGGGTATGTATCCATCTCTTAAGGGGACCTTTAGTTGTCATGCGCCCGTTCTTATGATCGGATCTAGTTTCTGTGGGGCTTCATCTTCATTGAAGTCAGTGTCTTTTCGCACTACCCATATGGAAGATCCTTGGATTCTTCCTTCATCGAGTCCTTCGAATGGACCTGTCAAAACAGATGTGTCGTTTCCTGTAGCAATGATAGCATATCAAGCGAATCTTGATTGTGTTGCAGAACCTAGTCCTTCCTCTTCGCGGATGGAGGAGGAGGACCTGTATGTGCTGCCTGCATGGGCATTTGAGTCCTCTCACACACATGATTTCCTTGATGACTTTTTTCCATCAGATGAATCCATTATTAAGGCCATGTCTGGGTTTGAGCCACCTTGGGAAGAGTTGCATCATAGATCATATCTTCTTCCCGACCTTAACCATATGGAGCATGAGGACTTTAGGGATATTCTTAGCAAGAATATTGGTAGTCCCGTGGTTCCATTGAGCTCTCCTGGTTATATGGCTGATGGGAACATGGTGAACTTATTACCTACTATTCCTATCAATATTTCTTGTGATCCTAGCAAAGTTGAGAACGTATACATTGGGGTGAACTGTTCCCCTGATGAGGTCAAGGAGTATACCGAGTTGTTTAAAGAGTTTCGTGGCATCTTTTCTTGGTCATACAAGGAAATGCCAGGTATCGACCCTCGTATTGTCAAACATGAAATTAAGACCTATCCGAATGCGAAGCCCGTTCGACAACGTTTGCGTGCAGTGATCCTAGAAAAGCACCCGCTATTAAGGTTGAGATAGAGAAATTGTTAAAATCCAATTTTATATATCATGTTCCCTTGACGGAGTGGGTTTAAAACCCCGTTCTGGTTGATAATAAGTAGGGAGCAATCCGTATATGCACTGATTTCCGTGATTTAAATCATGCTTGTCCTAAGGATAATTTTCCCACACCATTTATTGATCATATTTTGGATGAGTGTGCAGGAAGGGAGGTATTATCCTTCATGGACGGTTTTTCTAGATATAATCAGATTCATATCAAACCCGAGGATCAACATAAAACTGCATTTATTTGTCCTTGGGGTACGTTTTCATATCAAAATATGCCTTCCGGTCTTAAAAACGCCAGAGCCACATTTCAGTGGGCTATGAACTTAATTTTTCATGATCTAAAAATGATTATCGAAGTGTATTTGGATGATCTTGCTACTCATTCTCATCTGAGAGTGTGTCATCCATACCATTTGAGATTAGTATTTGAAAGATGCCACCATTACTAGGTTATGTTAAATCCTCATAAGTGCATCTTTTGCATGACGGTTGGTTGCTTACTAGGGTTCATTGTATCCAAGGAGGGTATAAGATTCAATCCCTTAAAGGTTGAGGCAATACTTCAATTGTATCCTCCACGTAATATTAGACATATTTAGTGTTTGCAAGGCATGGCAAATTTCTTGTGGAGATTCATGGTTAATTTTTCCAATTTGACTAAAGGCTTTATGCATATTTTAAAGGACACTACCTTTTACTGGGATGAGTGAGCCCAGGAGTCCTTTGATGCTCTTAAGCAAGCCTTAGCATCGGCCCCCATGCTTAGTCCACTTGACTATAGCCGTGATTTTTTTATTTACGTGACCACGTCCATGGAGACGGTTGGTATGGTTTTGGTTCAGTAAGATGAGGAGCTCCATGAGTATGTCATATATTATTTGAGCCGAAACCTTGTTGATGTAGAGATCCCTTATTCTCATGTGGAGAAACTTGCCTTGGCCACCGTGCATACGATTCAAAGATTGAGACATTACATTCTCCTTCGCCAGACCTTGGTGGTATCTCATGTCAATCCATTTCAGTTCGTCCTCACTAGAAGGATGATCAGAGGGAAATATAATAATTGGATTGCTATTTTGCAAGAGTTCGATCTCAAATTTGTTTCAGCGAAATCGAAGAAATTGTTGATCTTTGCGAAGCTCATTTTAGATTTTTCAAGTGTGGAGGAGGAGGAGGTTTATGAGGATACATTTGTTGATGAACATATTTTCCTTATCTCTACTTTGGACCCATGGTATGGGGATATCATTATATATTTGCAAATGTTGAAGGTCCCTATTCACCTTTCACGAGATGAGTGACGATGATCTTCAAATATTGTGTCAATGCGGTCAAGAAGTGTCACCCTTTCTA
Organism: Pseudotsuga menziesii; assembly: GCA_001517045.1. Taxonomy (NCBI): domain Eukaryota; kingdom Viridiplantae; phylum Streptophyta; class Pinopsida; order Pinales; family Pinaceae; genus Pseudotsuga; species Pseudotsuga menziesii. The sequence goes on from LPNX011158329.1 coordinate 21,424, forward strand.
GGTGTTTGCATGCAATATGCACTCACATCCTGCCCTGTTACATCCTATTATCATCGTCAGTCCCTTCACCAAGTGGGGGATTGACTTCATGGATCGCAACCCAACTTCTATTGGGGGGCATCATCAGATTATAGTGGATGTCGATTATTTCATGAAATGGGTTGAGGCTATTCCCACAATTAAATCTGATAGTGAGACAGTCGCGCATTTTGTTTTCAACCAAATTATTAATCGGTTCGAAATTCTGAAAGAGCTTGTCACTAACCATGGTAGGCACTTTTAGAATAGAATGATGGAAGAGTTGGCTTCGAAGTTAGGGTATAAGCAGGAGCACTCCTCTTCTTATTACCCTCAGGCGAATGGACAGGTTGAAGTAGTGAATAAATCACTTAAGTCCATTCTCCAACAAACCATCGCACAAAGCAAGGCGAATTGGGATATCATGTTATATCTTTCTTTGTGGGCCTATATGACCACGGTTAAGAGTGCCACTATTTTCTCTCCATATTAGCTCGTACATGGGGTGGAGTCTGTCTTGCCGGTTGAATGCGAAATCCCTTCATTGAAGCTAGCTATAGAGCTTTTACCAGACACTTCCGCATTGGAGGAACATTTGGTCCACTTAGAGCAACTTGATGAGTAGTGCCGACATGCCTTAGTGGCTCTAGAAGTAAATAAGCGTCGCGTTAAGGTCCAATATGATAAGTCTGTCCGCCCGAGGAGGTTTAGTGAAGATGATTTGGTCCTTTTATACGATCAATCTTGTTGGGTAAAATTATCACTAATTAATTTACCTTCGATTTAATTATCAACCAGGACACGTAAACTTTGAGTTACTACACTGCAAGATAAAATGGTTTCAAGCTCATGCCTAAGGTAACTTTAATCTACTCACACACAAATGTAACTCCTAAAATGAACTATTCTACTGAACAACCAAGATCTGAGGCTGTTAAACCTAATCTAAGAAAAGAAATCAATCCTCTGAGTGCTATTTACAATCAAAAGGTTTATCAAATTTAATAAAAACAGTTTTAAATCATGCTCAATGTTAACCTAAAAATAACAACCAAGAAATCAAGTATTTTCACTGAAGGAAATCCTACTGCTAAAAGAGATCTTCAAACTTGTTTATAGAAGAAACACTATTTGATCAATGTTTAATATCTCACTCAACTCCACCATATCTTCTACAACTCTACTTTATACATACTGGCCTTTTCAAACTGTTTTCACCATCAAAGGGAAATCTATCACAAATATAACAGATCTTCCACAAATATTAAAAACTTATTTACTTTGAAGATTAATGAGCCTTACTTCGTATCAATTCTATCATTAAAAAACACGCTTACTGCAATGAATTTTCCTTTCGAGCAAGAAGAAATACTCTATGATCATAACAATGTATTGGAACTATTTAAACAAAACTATGTTTTAATTCAATTCGAGCAGCTCACAAAATTTAGCACTAGGTTTGTGAATTCAATCTATAATGATAGTGGAGTGAATAACAAGAATCAAAATACACTATCAACTATCAATAAACTATAACTTCCTCTTGCTGATTCATTCAACTTCCTTACACAACAAATCTGATCATGCTAGCCTATGAACTCTGGAAATGCTAATCTACAAACCCTATAAACTCTATAAATTCTTTAAGCTCTTTAAAAATCCGTAAAATCTGTAAATTATGGGAACTATGTAAACCATAACAATTCTGTAAGCTATGGAAATTCTATCCAAAAACTTAACAATTCGATTCTTAATACTTTGACAGAAGAAAAAAGATTCGAATCCAAACTGCCTAGCCACTCTTTCTATTGGTTTCAAGCCTTTTATTCATTCAATCGAATCTGCAAACAAAGATGAGATTGTCCCTAAATTAAATACCCTATTTCTATATGCTCATTAACACAAACCAGTTTGTTTCCATACATTCTATAATACTAACTAATCTAGTATAAACACACATCTATTTTCAATCCTGAACCTTGTCAAACTACTAGCATACACATACATAAAAGACAGTATCAAATATCAAGAATAAACGATGTAAATTTGCTTACAGCAATGGAAGGAAGCAAGACTATACATAAGCAATGAAAGTTGAAGGAGTCGTCTGATAAATCATATGAACCTTATAAGCTCTACAACCTGTAACTCTGCAAACTCTTTAAGCTATAAAAATTCTGCAAATCCTTACAATGTTTAAAAGCTTTGCAAACCCCATAAATTATGAAATCTCCTAGCTAAGAAGTCTAACCCTTCAATCCTCAATACCACAGCCTGATTTAGTTCTAAAGATGAAGGAAGAGAGAATTTAGATCTGGCACATTTCACTATTCTTGTTATTACTCAATCTTACAGTTTACTGAATCAGATCTACTAAAATTACCCAAGCCTGTTCACACACATATAATAATGTAAACCAATCCAATGCAAGCATCAATGCATATCTCCAACCATGAATCTATGAAATTTACCAACACACTGATATACAAAGAATAGTATCAAAACAGAATGATTATATTTCTCTACAGTAATGAACATAAAACAAAGCTACATACAAATAGCAAGAGTTGAAGGTGGGCCCAGCCTTCAACACCTCTAAATCTGAAATTGAAGCTCTAAGGAATAAAGCGAAGCAGTCAATCAATTAATTTGAAATCAGAGTTTTATAGTATGTCCTCTCCCCTCTCATCCTTCTAAGGCTTTATTTATACCTGAATAGATGGATAAGATCCATCCCAAAAATCAAAAATTCGTGCAACCACCCAGAAAACGACCAACACCAAAATCTGGAAAACCCACGTCTGTTCTGGAAAGGATTTCTCCACATTCGTTCAGAAATTCTGAAAATTTCCCATGGTTAGGGGTAAACGGGGCCATTTATGAAGTGGGTTTTGAACCGTTTTGAATAATTCCCAACCGATGGCTCAGAAATTGAGCCCAAAATCAGGTTCCTAATTAATGACGGAAATGCCATTGCCAGATTGCTTGAGATTAAGGCCATGACTTCTGGAGGAAACAGATCATTTGAATGATGACTGATAGCTCATAATCCATATTGAAACGACCAAGCATAAAATCCATGTGTAATTTTGGACAAATGAATCCCCCAAATATCTGAACCAATCAATACATATGCTTGTTAAGTGCCGGAACAAGTGTCGGATCGAGCAACCAGAAGAACAACTACGTGGGAAACAAGAGTTTGACGATTGATCAGCATTTAATCAAAAGCTAAAGTTTCATTTATGAATTGAAATCCATCAAAATGATAAATAAAGTAATAATAAATGTCAAGAATTCACCCGTTAAAGTATCTTGGAATGTTACCCTTGAAAACACATATTCAAGCACAAAGCACAACAAAATAGAGTCAAATATACTTGATCCCATATAGCTTCGAACTAGGAATAGGGTGGTAGACAAGCAAAAACAAGAGGTCATCAAAGCTAAAGAACCCTTGGGAGCAGGGAAGTTTAATCCCATGTGGCATGGTCCTTACGTAGTGAAACGTGTGTTAGAGAAGTGCGCCTATGAGTTGGTGGATTATGAAGGGGCAGCCTTGGTGGAGCATAGAAATGGGCTCTATATTAAAAAATACTATGCATGATATTCAACCAAGGCCGATTATTGTATATTATTGTACATTTTTTTGCATAGTTAGGTTTTCTTATGGTGATCGGGTTTGTTGATTAGCTTTCATTTCTTATGGAAGATGTCAATGGAGTATTCTACTTACATAGGATTCCTTGATGGTGCTAGCCGCCACACTCAAAACTCAAATTTTGTTGCTTGGGTGATTTATAGTCCTATGGGTCAGGTATTGTCTTCAGGAGGCGTATGTTTACAGCCTTTTTCGAACAATGTTGCTGAATATAGTGTCGTTATCGAGTTATTGCGGGATTCCATTTCACATGGTGTTCTCTCTATTGAGGTACGTCTTGATTTTTGGTTAGTGGTTTCACAACATAATGGCTTGTATCGTATTAGGGATCCGACATTATTACAACGATTCTTACATGTGAGATTGCTAGAATGGAAATTTGAGAACATAACATACATACATGTTTCAAGAATTTTTAATCAAGTTGCTGACTCATATGCTAACTATGTGTTAGATTGGCATTTGTTTCATCGACCATAAGCATATCACAAACATACATTTTTACACACATGTAAATAAATAAAATCGATCATCATAACAGTTTTTCATTAAACATCCAAAATGTGATGTCATAATACATAAGTGACATAATACAAAAATGGGGCTTCCAAGCCACCAAAATATAATACACGGTAGTACAAAAATGAAACAATCTCAAGTCTCTAAGCCTGAGGAGGAGGAGGGGGGTTTTGATCGTGGTAGAACACCATGACTCTAGCTAGTCATCGAAATAATCAAACCCATTCCCATGGTACACCAACCACCTGGCACTGCATGGCCTCAGGAAAGTCCTCAACTTGTGCCATGGGTACCCTGTGTGTCAAGCGTACAAAGTTTGTGTGGATGCTTTGGAGCGTCCGCTCCACATCCACACCCATGATGTCATCTCCTCTTCCCCTCCGTCTATGACAAGGGAAACCATCTGGTCACCATGGTCCAACATCTCCATACACATGACAGATTGTCACTTGTGTCGTCACAACAAAATATGTCTTTTGAGTCAATATATTAAAAAACATTAAAAAAATTTAATAATTCAAAAAACATAAAAAGAGGGTTTGGGATTTGTTACCTATGTCACCATATGCTACTCCTGGTGGTAGGTGCACATCCAGATATCCCCATAAATCTATCCCTGCATAGGGATAGTCATCGATGGCAATGATTTGCCGCCGCCACCATGGAAAGAAGTCCGCTAGGTAGGGGTTAGCCACCCTACCTTTTCCCAGTCTGAGCATAACATTTTCCCAATGTCGTTGGGCCGAACCTCGAACTCTGTGTGGAGGAATGTCCACTCTAGGGCTTAGCCCCGGTACACATTCAAAGAAGAATGTGCTCAGTATGCTGCCAAAACTGAAGTTTCTCACCCTGCCCATCTTACAGTCACTGAGTTGTTGCTTCATGTTACTCAATAGTGTAGTGCTCTAGTCGTACACTGTGGGTCTCATACACTCCACTGTATAGAACATCAATGGCCGCGAGGCCTGGTGGAGTGAAGCTAGATCGGCTATCCTGCCGAGTGCCAATAGTATGGCCTTCAGTCCTAGTACTTGGATCGAGTTTGTCGGGATTTGAATCCCAACCTTTTTCGTGTCTGGAAAACAATAGACCACAATGTACTCATCAATGGTAAGGCCACCTCTGGGCCCACGAGAGCATAGGTTCACCACCTCTCCCCGTCGGGATAATCCAGTAATAAAATATATGTCAATCTCTATAGTGAGAGACATCCCGTCAATGTGAAAAGACTTTGAGTCTGGATCCCAGTAATCTACTAGCATCTGTAGGAGTCTTGGTTTAACCCTCAGGCTGCTAAGACACCAAAACTTATACAAACCGCATGCACGAAGATATTTTTGAAACATTAAGTCACCTTGAACAGCCTCTTCTACATCTCCATGTTCCCTCTCCCTCCATTCTGGAACCATTCTTCATATAAAAAATTATTTTTGGTCATTGTATACCTTAAAAATCCTTATGCGCGGCTACATACATGACTATTTGCAAAACAACCGCGTATGTACGCGGTTTTGGGAGGTTTTTCTGCGTATGGCCAGCCTATACACAGAAAAAACCCCGATATTTGCGTGGGCCGAAACACCTATTTTATATTGGCCTAAAAATTAAAATTGACCATGGAAATTGAAAAAATTTGCATGAAATGGGAAGAGGAGGACATGAGGAATTACCTGTAACAAATGGTGTTGAATTTCGCCCGATGAAGCTCCCGGAATTCGAGTTGGAAGTTTTGAGCTCAAATGGGTAAAAATTTCAAATGATATGGAATTTTTGAATTTTTTACTATTTATAAAAAAAAAATGAAATTTTTGAAATTTTTTACCCACTTTCTATAGTTTTGGACCGTTTCTGACCATTTTGGACTAATTTGATGATGTAGGAGTCCATTTTGAGCGTCATTTTGAATGTGGTTTTGACCCGTTCATGCCGATTTTAGGTATTATGTATAAACTGGAATATAGGTTAGGTTTCACATCCACTTGCACTTTGCATAACCTTATGACCGTTTTATTATAACCTTAGGTACGAACCCATTCTATCTTGTCACTGAACCTTCTTGTTGCTTTTAGAAGTGACATGATGTGAATGGTAGAGCCTGACCATACATGGGTGCCCTAGTTAGTTCCCATTTTTCATTTGGTGCCCATGCCGACATTTTTTCTTTACGGTGTTGGAGTCCTTTGTATAGTATCACCATGACTTTGCGTAAGAGCCTCATTATCCTCTTGATATTTTTGCTGGCCTTTTTTCCCCATGACTCCCTTATGTCAAGTTGTAATTGCATTATCATGATTTTTTCTTACCTTATTGAGCCTTATGCTGGCTTCCCTGACTTTGATTATTAGTTATATAGCCCGAGCTTGTCTCATGTCTAGCCACGCAGAGCCATTTTACATATCCTTTGAGGCTTGACTCCCCATTTTTTACCGGGAGGGGACTTTCCCCCGTGTGTCTTTATCCTACACATGTGTCCTTGCATTGAGCATAGGTATGTTCCACTGCTTTAACTATTTTGTTTGACCCTTGAAACTTGTCTCCTCCTAGTCTGTAAGTATAAAGCACTTTTATTCTTTTTCAAGCTTTTCGAAATATTTGAAAAAGTCCAAAAATTTTAAAAACCAAAAAGCTAGATAGGAAAAGATGTTATCTTTGGTGGTAGTCGAGTCGTGTCTCCTTTGAATAGAGCACTGTATATCACATCCGTTGGTTGGGTTAATAGTTTTACTTTAGGAGTTGTACTCATTTCTCTGAGTCTATCTCCATCGATTGGTTAAGTTTCCTGTCCCTATGAAGCCTCTGTTGATGCCTCCTGTATCACAGAGATGTCCCAGTTTTGTATATTGAGTCTATGCTACCTACATTCAGTCACCATTCACCTTTATGCTCTTGTTCGATGGAAGTTGAAACCTGAGTCGGCCATTCCTTAGTTCTCTTGACTTTGCATGTCGACCATTCCCGGTACTGATATTAGTTCCTGCACATTATGATCGAGTCCTTCCACATTATACAGCTTTGCTGGGTGCCTTGTGTTGGATGATGAGGGATTCCTTAATTCCCTCCTTCCAGTGGATTTCATCCCATCGAATTCAGATCATTTATTCCGGGATAGGAATATAGAGTCATTTTGAGTGTCTTGAGACTTGCAGTCATTAGTGACAGGTTCTCTCCCCATCGATAGTTTTGGGAATACATCAATGTCCCCTGATCAATGGTTTCTCTCAAGTGTTCAACCTCAATGCATTTTTTCACACTTGTTAGTTTGCACTCTAGTACCTTGATTCCCATTTTCATTATCGATGGGTGATATTGCGTCTCGTAATGGTATACATCAATGACCGGTAATCAAACGATGGACTACTATGTTCAACCTCAACACCTTTATTCACATAGTAGGACATGTACTCATAGAGGATTATGTTGAAGACCTTCCAGATTGGTGGCATTTCATATATGCTACCTCCTTGATCGTGCCAGTGTTCATGAGATTTCAACTCACATGACTTGATTCTAGTGTATGTCAAATATTTTCATACATTATGGAGATCTTGATCCATTACATATCTTCAGCTTTCATGGAGATCATGATCCTTTGTATATCTTCATCATGGATATTCTGATATATTTATAGAAATACGTGGCGATGACCACACATGTCTTATTCTATATCATGCCTATTCATGGCCATTGTACTCTTATGGATCCGAGATTGCTATATGTACTTGCAGTTATGTGCAGAGTTTGATTATTGTATTATACTATTGGATGGCTGGTTCTTCCACTTGGTTCTTCATCACTCCACTTCTGGGATGGACTTGTAATGTATTTCATCCATCGTATCACCCCTCTGACCTCATACATTAGGGGGCATCTGTTACAGTTGATTTTACCACACATGGTGGATCACACATTTATGGCCTTCCCTGTCCCTCTGTAGACTCTTTGGACCCCATGGACCATTTTTGTACCTTTTATGTTTCCAAGATAATCCCTAAAAACATGCATTATTTTCCATACGTGACTTTTAAACCTATTCTCATGTATATACACGGATATGACCCTCAAACCCGTGTACATCGGATGTGTGCAAAAGGCCAAATAGTTTTGGAGTTTTCCTTGATGTGGATCTGAGTCACTTGTCTCTTGGCCTTCCATATGCATTGAGATCGCTCATATTTGACCTTCCATTACCCCATTGAAGCACTATATAAGGAACCCTTTGGATACATTGAAAGGAGAGGAATTGAAGAGTAAGAAAACTATAGTCCATTGTTGCTGGAGCTTATACTTGAGTCTGCATCCCTTTGTCCCTTGGAGCACTTTTTGTTCTTCCCAAGCTTTCCTTTGCTTGTGAGCTTGCTGTCGAGAGATGGAGGATTGAAGTGGTGGAGGCCCAGGTGGACAACTCAGTTTCTATGGTTTGCAGACGTGCCGATAGAGGCTGTCACTATTGTAATCTCTAATTTATATTAATAGAAATATCTTTTCATGTCCAATAATGTGTATTTAAATGAGTATTGAATCCATGGATTCTTTTAAATGCTTATATGTTATTAATTATATATGCTAGAGTAGGTCTAACACCATTATATAGCATGCTTGTCATATTTTTTGAATGTTGAGAGAGGAAATTGTTAATACAAGCGAGAGTGGAAAATCTCAACGGGGATCTACATCAACCATCTGGAATAAGGTATGTTTCAAGATCCTTTAGTGTTAGATGTTTTGTTTCTCTTGCATATGGGAAAGGATTGATTTCTACGGTTACTTTTCCTGTTGTGGTACCCCAAGCCATAGAAAGTTTTCTCCATAACAACAACACTTATATGTTCTCAATCCTTTGTAGTGGCACTTCTATCTTCTAGATCCTTTGTAGTAGCACTTCGATATTCTCGATCCTTTGTCGAAGCACTTTGATCTTCTGCAATAGCCTTTCAATCTTCTTTATCCCTTGTAGTAGCACTTTTATCCTTTTCAATCCTTTTGCAAGAGCACTTCGATCCTTTGCAGCAGTCCTTCGATCCTTCTTGATCTTTTTCATCCGCACTTCAATCTAATTGACCCTTTATTGTTGTACTTAAGGACTCATCATAGACCATCTATACCACACAGGTTAGGACCACTCCCAAGTGAGTTTTATACTATGATATTTACACTTGCATGTAGGAATACTCTTCCAAGCAAGACTATTGTCTACATAGCAAATCTCGACCCCATACACAATGTTGGCCCATCATAGAACATCCATACCACACAGGTAAGGACCACTCCCAAGTGAGTGTTATACTATGCCGTCTGTGAGGACTCATTATAGATAATCCATGCCACACAGGTTAGGAACACTCCCAAACAATAACTGGAACAATTAATCTTTATCTTATGCATCACATGATCACTTGATCCTTCCTTTGCAGAAATGCATCAATCTTTCAATCCTTCGTAGCAGCACTTAAATCTTCTAGATCCTTTACAGTACTTTGATCCTTTGTAGCAGTACTTTGATATTCTCAATCCTTTGTAGCAACACTTCGATCTTCTTGATCCTTTGTAGCAACACTTCGATCTTCTAGATCCTTTGTTGCAATACTTTTATATTTTCCAGTATCCTTCTGATCTTCTTTATCCCTTGTAGTAGCACTTCGATCATTTTCAATCCTTTGCAGCACTGCTTTGATCCTTTCGATCCTTTGCAGAATTCCTTCTATCCTTCTTGATCTTTTTTAGATGCACTTCGATTTACTTGACCCTTCATTGTTGTACTTTGATCTACTTGATCCTTTACCATCACACTACCTGAAGTACACATGATCTATTTGCAAGATGATCAACCATGATCACTTTAGGACATAAGTCCAAGGACGATGCAGTCCTCCATCGGCATGATCCATGAAATTGATCAGCTGAATCATCTACAACTAAATGTAGATATTGACCACACTCAGTGCCGGCCCGATCATCTATAAGGATTCATTGTATACCATCCATACCACATAGGTTAGGACCACTCCCAAGTAAGTGTTATACTACGCTATCTACACTTGCGTGTAGGCATACTATTCCAAGCAAGAGTATTTTCTGTGGAGAATATCTCGACTGCATACACAATTTTGACCCATCGTAGAACATCCATACCACATAGGTTAGGACCACTCCCATCTGAGTGTTATTCTACACCGTCTATGAGGACTCATCATAGAGCATCCATACCACACAGGTTAGGACCACTCCCAACCAGTAACTGGAACAATTACTCTTTATATTTTGCATCACATGATCAGTTGATCCTTTCTTTGCAGCATGATATCGATCTTTCGATCCTTCGTAACATCATTTCGATCTTCTAGATCCTTTGCAGTACTTTGATCGTTTGCCACAGCACTTCGATCTTCTCGATCCTTTGTAGCAGCACTTCAATCTTCTCGATCCTTTGTAGCAACACTTCGATCTTCTCAATCCTTTGTCACAACACTTCGATCTTCTACAGTAGCCTTCTGATCTTCTTTATCCCTTGTAGCAACGCTTCGATCCTTTTCAATCCTTTTGTAGTAGCACTTCGATCCTTTCAATCCTTTCTGGTAGTCCTTCAATCCTTCTTGATCTTTTTCAGCCGCACTTTGATCTACTTGACCCTTCGTTGTTGTACTTTGATCTACTTGGTCCTTTTCCACCATGCTACCTGCAGTACACATGATCTATTTTCAACATGATCAATCCTTATCACTTTGAGACATAAGTCCAATGATGATGTAATCCTCCATTAGCATGATCCATGAAATCGATCAACTGAGTCATCTACAACTAAATGTAGATCTTGACCACACTCAGTGTTGACCCTATCATCCGTAAGGACTCATCGTAGACCATCCATACCACATAGGTTACTACCGCTCCCAAGTGAGTGTTATACTACACTATCTACACTTGTGTGTAGGCATACTCTTCCAAGAAAGAGTATTGTCTGTAGAGTAGATATCGACCGCATACACAATGTTGGCCCATCGTAGAACATCCATACCACACAAGTTAGGACCACTCCCAAGTGAGTGTTATACTACATCGTCTATGAGGACTCATCATAGAGCATCCATACCACATAGGTTAGGATGATTCCCAACAAGTAACTGGAACAATTACTCTTTATCTTTTGCATCACATGATCACTTGATCCTTTCTTTACAGCAACGCATCAATCGTTCAATCCTTCATAGAAACACTTTGATCTTTTAGATCCTTTGGAGTACTTTGATCCTTTACAGCAACACTTCTATCTTCTCAATCCTTTGCATTGGCACTTCTATCTTCTCTTTCCTTTCTTCTCTTTCCTTTTCAGCAACACTTCAATCTTATCAACCCTTTGTCGCAACACTTTGATCTTATGTAGTTCCTTTTGATCTTATTTATCCCTTGTAGAAGAACTTTGATCCTTTTCAATCCTTTTGCAGCATCGCTTCGATCCTTTGTAGCATTCCTTCAATCCTTCTTGATCTTTTTCATTTCCACTTTGATCTACTTGATCCTTCATTGTTGTACTTCGATCTACTTGATCCTTTTTCACCACACTACCTAGAGTACACATGATCTATTTGCAAGATGATCAATCCTGATAAGTTTAGGACATAAGTCCAAGCATGATGTAATCCTCCATCAACATGATCCATGAAATCGATCAGCTGAATCATCTACAACTAAATGTAGATCTCAATCGTGCTCAGGGTCGACCCTATCATCCGTAAGGACTCATCGTAGACCATCCATACCACACAAGTTAAGACCACTCCCAAGTGAGTGTTATACTACAGTATCTACACTTGTGTGTAGGCATACTCTTCCAAGCAAGAGTATTGTCTGCAGAGAAGATATCGAACACATACGCAATGTCATCCCATCGTAGAACATCCATACCACACAGGTTAGGACCACTCCCAAGTGAGAGTTATACTACGTCGTCTGTGAGGACTCGACATAGAGAATCCATGCCACACAGGTTAGGACCACTCCCAACTAGTAACTGGAACAATTACTCTTTATATTTTGCATCACATGATCGGTTGATCCTTTCTTTGCAACAATGCATCGATCTTTTGATCCTTTGTAGAATCACTTTGATATTCTAGATCCTTTGCAGTAGGACTTTGATATTCTAGATCTTTTGCAGCAGCACTTTGATCTTCTATATCCTTTGTAGCAACACTTCAATCTTCTCGATCCTTTGTTGCAGCACTTCGATATTCTACAGTAGCCTTTCGATATTCTTTATCTCTTGTAGTAGCACTTCGATCCCTTTCAATCCTTTTGCAGTAGCACTTCGATCCTTTCGATCCTTTGCAGCAGTCGTTCGATCCTTCTTGATATTTTTCAGCTGCACTTTGATCTACTTGACCCTTTGTTTTTGTACTTCAATCTACTTGATCCTTTTCCGCCATGCTACCTGCAGTACACATTATCTATTTACAAGATGATCAATACTGATCACTTTAGGACATAAGTACGAGGATGATGTAATCCTCCATCAGCATGATCAATGAAATCGATCAGCTAAATCTTCTACAACTAAATGTAGATCTCGACCGCACTCAATGACAGCCCTATCATCTGTAAGAACTCATCGTAGATCATCCATAACACACAGGTTAGGACCACTCCCAAGTGATTGTTATACTACGATATCTACACTTGCATGTAGGAATAATCTTTCAAGTAAGATTATTTTCTATAGAGTATATTTCAACCACATACACAATTTCGGCCAATCGTAGAACATCCCTACCACATAGGTTAGGACCTCTCCCAAGTGAGTGTTATACTAAGATGTCTGTGAGGACATTTTCATATATCATCCATACCACGCAGGTTAGGACGACTCCCAACTAGTAACTGGAACAGTTACTCTTTATCTTCTGCATCACATGATCACTTGATCCTTTCTTTGCAGCAACGCATCAATCTTTCGATCCTTTGTAGGAGCACTTCAATCTTCTATATCCTTTGCAGTACTTTGATCCTTTGTAGCAGTACTTCTTTCTTCTCAATCCTTTGCAGCAACACTTTGATATTCTCGATCCTTTGCAGCAACACTTCGATCTTCTCGATCCTTTGTCGCAACACTTCGATCTTCTATAGTAGCCTTTCGATATTCTTTATCCCTTGTAGTATCACTTCTATCCTTTTCAATCCTTTTGTGGCAGTGATTCGATCCTTTGCATCAGCCCTTCGATTCTTCTTGATCTTTTTCAGCCGCACTTCGATCTAATTGACCCTTTGTTATTGTACTTTGATCTACTTGACCCTTTTCCTCCATGCTACCTACAGTACACATGATCTATTTTCAAGATGATCAATTCTTATCACTTTAGGACATAATTCCAAGGATGATGCAATCCTCCATCAGCATGATCCATGAAATCGATCAGTTGAATCGTCTACAACTAAATGTAGATCTTGACCACACTCAATGTCGGCCCTATCATTCGTAAGGACTCATCGTAGACCATCCTTACCACACAAGTTAGGACCACTCCCAAGTGAGTTTTATACTATGGTATCTACACTTGTGTGTAGGCATACTCTTCCAAGCAAGAGTATTGTTTGCAGAGCAGATCTTGACTGCATGCACAATGTCGTCGCATCGTAGAACATCCATACCAAATAGGTTAGTACCACTCCCAAGTGAGTGTTATACTATGTTTTCTATGAGGACTCATCGTAGAGCATCCATACCACATAGGTTAGGACCAATCCCAAGTGAGTGTTATTCTATGGAATTTTAATGTGAATGTAGGAATACTCTCCATACAAGAATATAGTCTACAAGGAATATCTCGACTTCATACATAATGTTAGTCTTGGCGTCCATGAGGACTCACTGTAGAGATTCCATACCACTAAGATTAGTAAAACTCTTGAGCAAGTATTTAATCTACCGTATTCACAACTAAATGTTTGTATTCTTTATGAAAGAGTAACATTTTGTAGGGTCGTCCTTTAAGTATTAAGGACCAGTCTCATGCACGAAGTGTTATACCTTCTATCCTCAAGAGAGGATACTATCGTCCACAAATAAATCTCAGACCATCATCACTATCATCAATCATCGATATCAGTCTCATCATTACTCCACCTTTCTTGGGAAGTTTCATATTATCAACCTTCTCCCCCTTTTCCCAAGGAGGATCCATGTATTCGATCTGATTCTTCCTTTTCAAAGAGGGTCCAACAATTGTAGTCCCATAACTCTTCCTCCTTGCGAGGAAAGTCCTTTCGAACTACACTAAGCTTGTTGCGAAAATATTTGAACTTTGTTCAAAAGAGAGGCTTGGTCATTATATCAGCAACTTGCTAATCGGTACCCACATACTAGAGCTTGATGGCTCCCTTTTGTACCATATCCCTTATATAGAAATATTGGATTTCTATATGCTTCGATTTGTCATGGAACACCCGATTTTTCATCGTCTTTATACAACTCTGGTTGTCATAGAAAATTACCGTGGTGTCCACCTCCATGTCAATTATTCTTGAAATCAGCTTCCAAAGCCACATCGCTTCACAAAAAGTAGAGAAAGTTGTGATGTATTCTACTTCAGCTGTATAGAGAGCAACAATAGACTATTTCTTACTAAACCATGAGATCATGACAGATCCTAGACAATAGCATCCACCTGATGTGCTCTTTCTACTTGTAGAACTTCTTTCCCAATCTGGATCCGTATACCCATACAAATTGTAGTCATGGTCTCTCCCATAGTATAGTCCCAAATCAATCGTACCTTTTAGGTACCTCATCACATGCTTTGTAGCTATCAAATGAACCCATCTAGGTTTAACTAGATAGTAACTCAAGGTGTTCACATCAAAGCATATATCTGGCCCTGTGCTCGTCAGATACATTAATGACCCAATAATATGTCTATAGTGAGGCATGTCCACTAGCTCGGATGTCTCATCAGACAACAGAATTAAGTTGGTGTCCACAGGTGTGGCCATGATTTTACAATCCAACATATCAAATATTTTCAGTAGTTCTACTACATACTTTCCCCCATTCAAAAAGATTCCTTCTAGGCTCTGCCACACTTCCATCTCTAGGAAATAATGCATCAATCCAAGATCATTCATCTTCAATTCTTCAGCTAGCTTCTTCTTGCAATCCTTGATCTATTTCTCATTTCCAGTCAGAAATAGATCATCCACATACAACAATAGTATGACTGGTTCATCATCCATAATCTTCATATAAAAATTAGGGTCATCTTTACTCTTGGTAAAGACCATGCTTGTCAAGAAGCTATCTGTTCTGCCATATCAAGCTCTAGGATCTTGATTTAGTCCATACAGAGCCTTTTTCAACTTGCATACATGAGTTTCTCTACCTTCGACTTCAAATCCTTATGGTTGTTTGATTTAAACCTATTCCACAATCACACCATTAAGGAAGGTTGTCTTTACATCCATTTGGTGTGAGTCCCATTTCATCATGGAAGCAAGCGCCAGGATAGTTTTGATGGAAGTGTACCTTTCTACTACAGAAAATGTCTCTTCATAATCGATCCCCTCTTTTTGAGAGAATACTCTAGCCACAACAATTGCTTTATACTTTTCAATACATCCATCAGTAGCATGTTTTATCTTGTAGATCCATTACGAAGATACCACTCTCTTGTTTTATGGTTTCGGAACAATATCCTAAACATCATTCTTCATGATTGACTGGTATTCTTTCATCATTGGTTCAACCCATTCTTTCTTTGATGCAGCTTCCTCATAGCCGGTGGGTTCTTGGTCTACAAGATCACACATTAATGCTACATAACTGTAATATGGATTTGATTTTTTGTTGGTTCTTGTGGAGCCTTATGGTGCTCCATATATTTCTTCTTCTTGTATGATTTCTCTTACCCAGGAAGGTTTTATATTTCAAGAGATATCTGTGGAAATTGAACCCAGGTGTTAGAACAATTACACTCACAAAAATTGCCAATTACACATGCAAATTACACACAAAGGAGACTGAATATGGAGCAGAACACTAATCTGTATTGAATAAGTGTACAATAGCCAACCCTGTGAAGTCATAGGCTGCCACAATAAATAATTACATGATAGATTCGAATACATAAGGATGCCATTCAAATTTGGTCAAAAACAGGCTTACTAAATCTAAGCAAACCCCCCATAGGTGCATAAAGCAGTTTCCAAATCTGTCTAGGAGCTCACGAATTGGAAAAATCAATTAGGAAAGCTAATAGATGATGGAAGGATAACTCATACATGCTTTTCTTAGGAGAAAAGAGTGGAGGATGATGAGGACAAAAAACAAGTTAACTTCATCTAGTCAAACTTTCCCAATTGCCTTAAAACTCAGCAAAAGCAGGCAATAAAGCAGAAAAAGCAGACATGTGCTAGGAAGGCCATGAATAAAACAGATTTAATTCCAAGTGGTTTCCCAAGCACTCCATGACTCAATTTTAGCAAGTTTGACCACTTTGGATATGTGGAGGACAACTTGCATAAGGTGGAATATGGAAACTAGGAAAATAAGACAAAACTTGGATTAATTAATGTCTAAGGTAGCTAACTATGGGTTGATTATTCTAACACCCCCCCTTAAGCCTGACTTATGAGTAAAATATCAAAAAATTATAGGTCCTAGCAACAAGGCTTAGTCACCCTTTACATACTGCATGTCCATTTAACCAAGGAAAGAGGCAAAAACCCAGTGGGAAAAATCCTCCCTTAAACATGGACAGTAAAACAAAATTTGAAAATCTTGTCATCACTCATGATTCTCAGCATGATCAGCAATCCCCAGCAGTGATTTGAGATTGCTGAATGTCTTCTCACAAAAAACTTTGGTGAAGATATCTGCTACTTGTTCTGAAGATGAACAGAAGAGTAGGTGAATGGTGCCATCATGCACAAGCTTTCTGATGTAGTGCATATGGATCTCAATGTGTTTGGTTCTCTGTCTCTGAACTGGATCATTGTAGATTTGAATGGTACTCTGATTATCACAATAGATAGTAGTTGAGTATTCTGATTGGAAGCCACACTCACCAAGTAACCCCTGCAACCATAAACATTGAGTTGCTGCATTTACAACTCCTCTGTACTCTGCTTCTGTAGATGAGAGTGCAATGGCACTTTCTTTCTTGCTTTACCAGCTGATTGGTCCTTTAGCAAGCATGAACACATATCTTGATGTTGAGTTTCGATCTGTGTTGTCACCTGCCCAATCACTGTCAGTAAACCCAATCAAATCAAGATCAGATTTAGCTTTGTAGAAGATCCCATGAGTCCTTGTTCCCTGAACAAAGTTAAGGATCCTTTTGGCTGCTCTCCAATGGATCTCATGAGGCTGATCCATGTATCTTGAAGCCACACTTACTGCATAAGAAATATCAGGTCGATTATGTGTAAGGTACATCAAACACCCAATCAGTTTCCTATACAGTGTATTGTTTACCATAGGTGAAGAATCAACTTATTCAAGCTTAACTCCTGAAAGGAAGGGAGTCTTGCTTGGCTTGCAATCCTTCATGTTGAATTTGTTCATCAAATCAAAGGCATACTTGGACTGATGTACTTTTATTCTATTTTTGGTTTGAGAAATCTCAAGACCCAAGAACTGGCTCAATAACCCCAAGTCTGTCATTGAAAATGCATGGTTCATTGCATCCTTCAAGGAGGCAATTTAATCCTTTGAGCTTCCTGTAATGAGAAGGTCATCAACATACAAGACAATAATCATTAATGAACCATGAATCAGCTTCAAATATACATTAGGATCTGACTTTCATTGAACAAAATTCAATGATAGTAGAAAGCTATCAATCTTGGCATACTAAGCCCTGGGGGCTTGCTTAAGCCCATACAATGATTTCTTTATCCTGAACACAAGAGATGGATTAGTAGCAAATCCTTGATGCTTCTGCATGTAAATATCTTCAGTAATATCTCCATTTAAGAAAGCACACTTCACATCCATGTGATGTACCTCCCACTGCTTCGAAGATGCAATGGCTAAGGCTAGCCTGATGGAGTCCATCTTTGCCACTGGTGCAAAGGTCTCATTGTAGTCTATGCCATGTACCTATGAGTATCCCTTGGCTACCAATATGGCCTTATATTTCAAAGGTGAACCATCAGCAGCAAATTTGGTTTTGTAAACCCACTTACACTGAACTAGCTTCCTCCCTGGGGGAAGATCAACCAGCTCCCAAGTGTTGTTCTTCTGGAGTGAGCTGAACTATTATTTCATGGCTGTTTTCCATATTGGATCATGTGCTGCATCTTAATATGTCTATGGGTCTGATTCAACCATCAGATAGCATTTCTCTGCAAACATAGGATCTTTCATGCACAGAGCACTCTCAAACTGAGATCTAGTCCTCCTAGGATCATTAGGACTTCCAGCTAGTTCTCTAGCTACATGAATCGTATTTGCTTCCCATTTTGGTCTTGTATGACTGTTAGGATATGCAATTAAATCATCATTATCAGACATATCAGAATCAGCAAGATTAACTATCTCTTCACTTATATTCAATGGTTCTGGTGGTGAAGAGGATTCTCCAACTTCCACTGCTGCTAAAGGCTCTTCTTGGAACTGAACACTCCTTTCAATGAAGGATTTGTTTGTGCTCAAATTGATCAGATTGTACCCTTTTGAATCTTCAGAGTATCCAACAAATAGACACTCTTGGCTTTGGGGCTGCAAAGCCTTCCTCTTTTTTGTTGGAATTCTAGCCCAAGCCCTTGAGCCAAAAATTCTAAAATGGGTCACATATGGCTTCTGCCCACTCCATGCTTCGAAAGGAGTCATACCATCAAGCTGTTTATGAGGCACCCTATTCTGGGTATAGGCTGCAAAGTTTATAGCTTCGGCCCAAAACTTTGGTGGCAAAGTCTTAGCCTCCATCATGCAGGTTTCCATCTCTTTCAATGATCTGTTCTTCCTCTTAGCAACACCATTTTTATATGGTGTGTAAGGGATAGAATGTTGCATCTGAATACCTGCAACTGCACAATATTGAATGAACTCAGAATTGACATACTCACCACCATTGTCAGATCTGAAGACCTTGAGTTTCCTCCTAGACTGGTATTCAACCAAAGCCTTAAAGACTTTCAAGAGGCCATAAACTTCAAACTTGTGTTTCATAAAGTAAACCCAACAATACCTGGAAAATTCATCTATGAATGTCAATGCATATTTGGCCTGAATCATTGACATATGAGGAAATGGGCCAGCAAAATCACTGTGGATCAACTCAAGAGGCGCAGAGGTTCTCTCATGACTAGCTTTCTCAAATTTATGCTCTGGGTGTTTTCCTAAGATGCAACCTTGACAGACTCCTTTGGAAAACTTAATCTTTGGTAACCCTATGACCATTTCTTTTTCACTAAGATCAGAAAGATACTTGTAATTAAGGTGGCCAAATATTTCATTCCAAAGCTTGCTTGCCTCATTAGCATGAATCAGAAGAGCAGAGGGGTTTGAGTAGGGTAGGAAGTGTGAGAACATGTATACCTTCAAAGTGTGATTTGCAATTCCTTTTGCAATGAATTTACCACTTGAGATATATGTGATCTCAACTTCATCAGGGGAGAATATGACCTTCTTTGGAGACCCTGTTTGGGTCATCTGATACACTGATAAGAGGTTAGAGGAAAGACCTGGAACATACAATACATTGCTGAACTTACCATGGTCAAGATCAATCCTTCCTTTGCCCAAACTTTCAGTGAGAGATTCATCTCCCAGTACTATTGGTGGACCTTTCGACATGTCAAGTGAGTTGAATGCCTCCTTGGTCGAAACCATATGTCTTGAAGCTCCAGAATCAATGATGAAACTAGGTGAGCTTGTTGTGCCAGCAACCAATGCATGAACTCTCTCTCTATCTTCTGAATTTGATCCTCCTTCCCTCTTCTTTGAGATGTTAGGAAGGGAGATGCCATTCTTCTCCAAGATTTGGGTCAACATGCCTATTTGCTTCTTCATGCAGGAGCTTTCAGGATGATTGTCCTTACTGCAGTATGCGCACTTGCTCATTTCTCCTTTGTTCTTCTTCTTCTGGAAGTTCTTCTTGGAGCTTTGGGGCTCCTCTGGAGACTTGTTCTTGTCTTTCTTTTTCTCAGGTGACTTCTTAGCTTTCTTCTTTCCTTTTGAATCCACCCTCTAATATCCAGCAACCAGACCTTGGTCTTTGGAAGGTTTGATGGTGCCCATCATCACCAATTTATCTTGTTCTTGTGTGAGAGATTCCATGAAATCTGCAAGGCTAGGCATTTTCCAGGCTCGAGTTGTTAATGTTGTGGCATGGAAGGTCGAGAAAAACACTGAATAGTTAGGGAGAAGCTTCGAGAGTATGGCCAAAACTAGTTTCTCATCCTTCTTTTCGATCCCACACTGTTTTAGCTGCAAAAGAAGGGCTTTGAACTTGAAAAAATAGAGTTGCAGGGATTCAAAGCTATTGGGACTTAGGGAGATCAATTCATTTTCAATTTGATGTCCCCTCATTTCATCTGTATTACCAAAAATCTCAACAATATTCTCCCATACTTCATTTGGTGATGTTAATCCATCAAGATGGAAAAGGAGGTCTCTGGATATGCTCAGACACAGGAGACCATAGGCCTCATCCCTCATGTTGTGCCATTTAATTTTCTCTGCAGCTGCATTGGGATCTGCTTCTATTGCCATATTCACTCTGTAGATTCCTTTCGCTCTCAACAGTATCTCCATCTCTTCTTTCCATTCAAATAAGTTAAATGGAGTCAAGATGATCTTCTAAGATTGATCCATAGCTCAGAAATTGTCCCTTCAGTCAGCAGAATGCTCCCAGTCAATGATGTCGAACCTGTAATAACAAATTGGAAGGAGAGAAATCAATATACAAAGGCTTTGATACCATGTGGAAATTGAACCTAGGTGTTAGAACAATTACACTCACAAAAATTGCCAATTACACATGCAAATTACACACAAAGGAGACTGAATATGGAGCAGAACACTAATCTGTATTGAATAAGTGTACAATAGCCAACCCTATGAAGTCATAGGATGCCACAATAAATAATTACATGAGATATTTGAATGCATAAGGATGCCATTCGAATTTGGTCAAAAGCAGGATTACTAAATCTAAGCAAATCCCCCATAGGTGCATAAAGCAGTTTCCAAATCTGTCTAGGAGCTCACGAATTGGAAAAATCAATTAGGCAAGCTAATGGATTATGGAATGAAAACTCATACATGATTTTCTTAGGAGAAAATAGTGGAGGATGATGAGGATAAAAAACAAGTTAACTTCACCTAGTCAAACTTTCCCAATTGTATTAAAACTCAGCAAAAGCAGGCAATAAAGTAGAAAAAATAGACATGCACTAGGAAGGCCAGGAATAAAGCAAAATTGATTCCAAGTGGTTTACCAAGTGATCCATGACTCAATTTTAGCAAGTTTGACCACTTTGGATATGTGGAAGACAACTTGCATAAGGTGGAATATGGAAACTAGGCAAATAAGACAAAAATTGGATTAATTAATGTCTAAGGCAGCTAACTATGGGTTGATTATTCTAACAATATCCATAGTAGGGGGCTCCTGAGGCTCTATCATTTCATGATATCCTGATGCTACTATTTCAGGAGTTGGTTCAGCTTCTATCCCTCTGGGAGGTACATCTTCTTTATGTACTTCTTCAAGCTGACACCTTCTAGATTTCTTAATAGCTTCATGTTCATCAAAGGTTACATCCCTACTAATATCGATCTGATGGAATCCTGAGATGTATATCCTGAAGGATTTGGAGACTTCACAGTACCCTACAAATATTCCCTTCTTACTAGAAGGATCCAATTTGGTTCTCTTCTCTTTTGGAATATGTACATATATTGGACAACCAAATATCTTGAGATGGCTTACTTAAGGTTTCTTTCTGGTATACATCTCTTTAGGAGTCTTGAATTCAAGAGAACTATGAGATAATCTATTTTTCACATATATGGTTGCTCTTGCAGCTCAATCCCATAGGTGCATAGGGAGGTCTTGGTCATCAATTATGGTCTTCACTTTTTCCATGATAGTTCTATTCTTTCTTTCTGCAACACCATTTTGTTGGGGATTATAGGGAGTGGTTATTCCCCTCCTGATTCCTTCCTCCTTATAGAATGCTTCAAATTCCTTTGAAGTTTATTCTCCACCATTATCTTATCTCGGTGTCTTGATTCTCTTTTTTGACTGGTTCTCTATCAAGGATTTGAATTCCTTGAATTTCCCGAACACTTCACTCTTATTCTTCAAAAAGTGTATCCAAGTATTTATTGAATAATCATCAATAAATGTGACATAGTATTCATATCCACTTAAGTATATGGATGGCATAAGACCACATACATCAGAATGGATTAGTTCCAATGTACCTTTAGTCTTTGTGTCACTTTTTAGAAAGGGATTCTTGATTTTCTTTCCCTGTGCACATCCCTTGCATGTTCCCTCATGTTCGATCTTCGGATTTGGTAACCTTGTTACCACCTTGCTCACATAGGGAAATGCTTTGTAGTTTATGTGAGCAAGTCTCCCATGCCACATTTCACTTGAGTTTGTAGTCTCATGGACAAGGGTTGTCTCTGGATGTCCTTTGAGCTTGTACAATACTCCTTCTTCGTCTCCAATTACTATAGTATCTTCGAGTGTCTTTCCTTTGGACCACATAAGTACTTTTCCATCTATAAAAGCAACTCTATATCCTTTCTTATATAGATATGAGATGGAGAGTAGGTTCTTTTTCAAACCTGGTACATAAAGTACTTCCTTCATCTTTATGTAGGTCCCAAAGTCAAGCTTGTAGCTTGATTCTCCAATACCTTTAATGGGATATTGATTGTCATCTCCCAATGATACCTTCTGGGGAGAGTTGTTCTCTTCAAGATTTAATAGAGTTGTCTTCTTTCCTATTATATGCTTAGACGCACCACTATCAATAAGCCATGTATCTTCTCCAGGTGTTACAGACCCAGAGAGTGCAGAGAATAACACATATTCTTCTACATCTTCACCTCTTGTTTTCTTTCGAGGTATTTCTTCAATCTCATCTTCAGCTAGATGAGAATTATGCCTTTTGTTGTTTTTGTTCTTTGATGATGGAAATCCTCTAGCAAGATGTCTTATCTTATGACAGTTGTAGCATTGATACTTTGAGTAATCCTTATTCTTCTTCTTCTGGAATTTCTTCTTTGAAGGCTTATGATTACTCCTATTGAAGTTTGATGAATTTCTTTCTTTAGTATGGGTATCTATAGCCTAATCATATTCTCTAAGAATATCTTCTCTATTGGCTACTCTAGCTTCTTCTTGTATGCCATCTTCCCATACTATGTCAAACTTTATACTTTCTTTTCTTGCACATAGATTTTGGATGAATGAGTCCCAAGGTCTAGTGAGGCCATTAAGAGTAGTCATAACCAATTCATCCTCATCAAATATATCTCCAATAGCGCTTAGTTTCTCTTTGATCTCAGAGATCCTTGTGAAGTAATCTTGAATATATTCCTCTTTGCTGATCTTGGTGCCCTTCAATTGAGTTCTCAAATTCATATTTCTATTGATGTTCTTTCCTTCGTACATTCTAGAAAGTGCATCATACATTTTCTTAGGTGTCTTCTTAGATTAAACTTGAGGGATCAGGTGATCCTTAATGAAATCAATAATGATCCTCATTGCCTTGATTAGGTCTTGTTCATGCTTCTCCTTAGCTTCAGCTTCTTCAAGTTCTGCAACTTCATTCTTAATGTACTTGCCAATACCATTCTCTTTTAGAATGAGGGAAATCCTATACTTCCAAGATAGGAAGTTGTATAGGACTTCCAATTTGTCCTCAAGCTTAGTGCTTAGGGCCATCTTGTTCAATAAGTCAAACAAAATTGAAATTTATCAAAACAAGAGATTGACCTTACCAGTAGATGTGCTTGGAGGAGGTGAGTTGGTTGATCCAACTACTTTTTGGAGATCCCTAATCTTCCGTCTTCAAATCCTACTTCTAAGGTTGCAGCACTGTAGATTTTCTGGTTCTCTTTCACTGCAGTTTTTCTAGTTCACTGCCAAACTAGGGTTTGGATTTCCTGGAGATCTAGCCACCTAAAAACTTCAATCTAGGTCTCAATAGATGCACTCTAGGAGGGTGCAACTTTCTATGTAAGAATATCTTCAAAAATCCAACTTTTGTAGAAACCCTAATTTCTTTTGAAGAGGGAGAAGGGAGAATTTCACCTTGTGAAAGTTGTTGTAATCAGGTTATCTCTGATACCATGTTAAGTTTTCATATGCTAGACGAGATTCAATAGTATTCAATTCAAAATCATAGCAGCATATCAAGAATCACTGATAGAAACACAATCACAAGATATACACAACATTTATCACGGGAAACCCTCAAGGGGAAGAAAACCCAGCAAAAAATTCCTCTGTATAAGATGCATAAGAGAAAACCCAAAAATAGTTGTTCTCCTCCATTTGTTCTATCTCTCTCTCTCTCTCTCTCTCTCTCCTATGTGCTACACAAGTGAGTGAGTTTTTTTTCAAATAAGAATCACAACTCCTCTATTTATACTCATGTGTCAATTGACTTTTGCACTAGACAAGTGGGCCCCAATAAACTATCTAGGTCGACTTCACCTAGGAATACTCAAAAATAGTATATTATATTATTTATTAGGACATTAAAGACCTAACACAAGTGTAGGATTTAACTCATGACTCTATGATGACCAAATACAATAGTAACAACCCGTTGGAGGAATAATAACATCTCCCTTGGGTTACATTAATACAATACATTTAGAATATCTTTTGAAGTTACAATATTTCATCAGATACCACTTTCAACCCACTCATTGTTGCATTCACAAAATAAATTGTATGCATGCCTCAAACTTTCAACTCATGTTCATAACCTCCTATCACCAACTTTCCTAAACCTATTGTTAAGTTTGATAGAACCTCCAACTCTACCTACAAAGTTTGTTTCACTACAACTTTGTCTAATACTTCTAACTTTTCCTTCAAATGACAATATATATAAAAATTATTTTGGTAACAAAGAAAATAAGCAACACTCTTACCTACACAATGAATTATTTTCTTCTACTTCATTGCTACAATGATACCATTATCCTAGGTATTCTTCTTAATATCAAACACTGAGGTTTCAATTATGCAACTTGCAACCTCTAAATGAGGTTTCAACCAATGCATTGGATTGCTACAACTTAGTGAAGTCACCATAGGGAACATCCTTGATCTCCTGGATCAATTTTTCTCAATTAATCAACATCATGGCCTTTATTTTTATCTTCTAAGAAGATTCCTCTAGATATTTTTTGTCATGAACCAAAATGGATCAACCTACTCAGTATGCTTAAATAATCCAACAAAGTCTTCAGTACATAGTTTTACTATCCACATTTCCAAGTACATAGAATCAAGAAATAGAAATAGATCTCTTTTCTCAATTGAATTGCAAAAAAATGTTGGAACATTGTGCTACTTTGACACTATTATGTTTGAAGACAACTTCAAAGGAAAGGAATCATTACAACTACAACATGGTCTATGTAGCCTAAAAACACAAAGATGGACAAGTTAAAGTTCTATGTGGAAAGATATGTCCTTGTTTCCTATTTTACCAAGGCACCAAACCCACATCCTTCCACTTGACTTCAAGACAAATATCAAGTGCACCTACTAAAATTATCATAGAAACCTTTCATTCCTTATAAGTCTACCAAAACATGGTGAAAACTAATTGAATTAAATTTTATACCACTTGTCATGATAGGGACAATTTTCAAGAGACATGCAACTATATTTAGACCACTCTCATAACCAATTGTTTCCACCTAAAATGTGGTGAAGATCATCTAACTTAGCTCTAATATACCCTGTCACAAACCTGCAAGTCATACCCAAACATTTTCACTTTAAACTTGTTAAGACATGTGACATTTCCTTTCCTTGGTCATAAGGGATTGACCAAGTTGTTCCTAGTACAAACTGCAATACCCTCATTTTAACATGTCTAATGTATTGATATATACAATGCAAATTATGTAAATATGCTAGTAAGGATTCCTAGTATAAAGTTGTGGGGAGTTCAAGTCCAAGGCTTAACTAGTGAAAGCTAGGCATGTATAATGTAAATATTTATTTTCTAGACCATGTGGTTGGATTATCATGCCAATTGGAATGTTATGTAAGTATAATATTGAAAAATAATAAAATGGTCCAAGACAGATGTGTAAATAGAACTAGAGGGGCTATTTTTCCACTAGATGGTGTTGGGCCCAAAAATGACCTCTTTTTTATCACATTTACCTATCTCTTTTTTCCCTATCTTACTCCATTATATACACCAAACAGATTTTTTCCTTCACTTGATCCCTCAATTCATACAGGTATGGTTAATTATTGTCTTATCTTATAAATACAGGTATGGTATTACTTGCATCAAGCTTTCCAAATATCCAATTCAACATCAAAGCAACAAATGTCAAAAAGATTGTTCATGATGGCATTCTTGAAGTGCTATTTTTCTCTACAAATGATTAAGTTGTAGACATATTCACAAAGTCTCATACAAAAACATTTTTTTATAAAGTGCATTCTATGTTCGAAGTTTCAAAAATTTTCTATAAGGGTGGATAGGATTGAATGCTTCCTTCCTTATACTGTCACTTTTGTAAATTCTTCAATCCTATCCCAAGTTGTTCGTAAGGTCGAGTGTTAGGATATTAAGACACTTAGGAGTTAGTTAAGATCAACTTGGTATAATGTTTCTTTAGGTAAAGCGTGTTTCTTTAGTATTCATTTGTACATATGTAATCCAATGATCACGATATGTTCTAGACATAGAGTGATCCAATAATTCATTCTCACATCAATCTTAATGGCCATTGATATGCGGCTTAGCACTTTATTGATCCATTATATCTATTTAAATAGCATGGAGTGTCATTTTATCAATGATTGATTATGAGAAACTCATTGTAACATTCTTTTTTTTTTGCATGATAATATTTCGTTAAGTAGCTATTTGGTTGGGGTCATGGATTATGACCATGTTTGAGTGTTTTAACCATGTAAAAAATCAGTTTGTTCATATGTGATTTGTTTGTGTGAGTGGCCACACAAGGCGTTCGATATTTTGGAAATATAATGTGTCAGTTGAGCACAAAGGTGTAGACTAAACTAATCCTATTGTTTCGTTCTTTGATATGTTCACTACCTTGAATGAGTTCATGCTTCTCATATTCTTCCGATGAAGTCCATTAGTAGTACATTCACTAATAAAATCATGGTTGCAGTGATGTTCACTAAGGATACTGTTAAGTTTTCATATGCTATACTAGATTCAATAGTATTCAATTCAAAATCATAGCAGCATACCAAGAATCACTGATAGAAACAAAATAACAAGATAAACACAACATTTATCCTAGGAAATCCTTAAGGGGAAGAAAACCCAGCAAAAAATTCCTCCCTATAAGACGTATGAAAGACAACTCAAAAATAGGTGTTCTCCTCCTTCTGTTCTACCTCTCTCTCTCTCTTATATGCTACATAAGTGAGTGCGTTTGTGTTCAAATAAGAACCACATATCTTCTATTTATACTCATGTATCAATTGACTTTTGCACTAGACAATTCGGCCCCAATAAACTTTATGAGCCGACTTCACCTAGGAATACTAAAAAACAGTATATTATATTATTTATTAGGGCATTAAAGACCCAACACAAGTGGAGAATTTACCTCATGAATCTATGATGAATAGATACAATAGTAACACCCCATCAGAAGAATAATAACATCTCGCTTGGGTTACATCAGTAAAATACATTTAGAATATCCTTTGAAGTTACAATATTTCAACACTCCCCCTTGATGAGAATTTTATTCTACTGAAAACATCATCATAGACTATAGGAGAGGAGAGAGACAATTACAACAGTACATTGAGTTAATACATCTATACGTCACATGAAGTTTTTCACAATCAGTTACTGGAACAATTACTTTTTATCTTCTGCATCACATGATCCCTTGATCCTTTCTTTGCATCAATGCATCGATCTTTTGATCCTTCATAGCAGCACTTCGATCTTCTAGATCCTTTGCAGTACTTTGATCCTTTGTAGTAACACTTTGATCTTCTTGATCCTTTGCAATGACACTTCGATCTTATCAATCCTTTGTCACACCACTTTCGATCTTCTTTATCCCTTGTAGCAGCACTTCAATCCTTTTGCAATAGCACTTCGATCCTTTCGATCCTTCTTGATATTTTTCAACCACACATCGATCTACTTGACCCTTCACTATTGTAGTCCAATGTACTTGATCCTTTTCTGCCACGCTACCTGCAGTACACATGATCTATTTGCAATATGATCAATCCTGATCACTTTAGGACATAATTCCAAGGATGATGCAATCCTCCATCAGTATGATCCATGAAATCGATGAGCTAAATCATCTACAACTAAATGTATATCTCGACCAGACTCAGTGCCGACCATATCGTCCGTAAGGACTCATCATATACCATCCATACCACATAGATTAGGACCACTCCCAAGTGAGTGTTATACTACAGTATCTACACTTGCATGTAGGCATACTCTTCCAAGAAAGAGTATTTTCTATAGAGTATATATCGACCGCATACACAATGTCAGCCCATCATAGAACATCCATACCACATAGGTTAGGACAGCTCCCAAGTGAGTGTTATACTATGCCATCTGTGAGGACTCATCATAGAGTATCCATACCACATAGGTTAGGACCAATCCCAACTAGTAACTGGAACGGTTACTCTTTAACTTCTGCATCACATGATCACTTGATCCTTTCTTTACAACAACACATCAATGCTTCGATCCTTTGTAACATCAGTTTGATGTTCTAGATCCTTTGCATTACTTTGATCCTTTACAGCAACACTTTGATCTTCTCAATCATTTGCAGTGACACTTGGATCTTCTCGATCCTTTATAGCAGCACTTCGATCTTCTTGATCCTTTGTCGCAGCACTTCGATCTTCTGCAAAATCCTTCCAATATTCTTTATCCCTTGTAGCATCACTTCGATCCTTTTCAATCCTTTTGCAGTAGCGCTTCGATCCTTTTGATCCTTTGTAGCAGTCCTTCGATCCTTCTTGATCTTTTTCATCCACACTTCGATCTACTTGACCCTTCATTGTTTTACTTCGATCTACTTGATCCTTTTTTTCCACGCTACCTGCAGTACACATGATCTATTTGCAAGATGATCAACCCTGATCACTTTAATACATAAGTCCAAGGGTGATGCAATCCTCCATCAACATGATCCATGAAATTGATCAGTTGAATCGTCTACAACTAAATGTAGATTGTGACCGCACTTAGTGTCATCCCAATATTCCGTAAGGGCTCATCATAGACAATCCATTACACACAAGTTAGGACCACCCCCAAGTGAGTGTTATACTATGGTATCTACACTTGCATGAAGGCATACTCTTCCAAACAAGAGTATTGTCTTCAGAGCAGATATCGACCACATGCACAATTTTGGCCCATCGTAGAACATCCATACCACACAGGTTAGGAACACTCCCAAGTGAGTGTTATTCTATGCCATCTGTGAGGACTCATCATAGAGAATCCATATGACACAGGTTAGGATGACTCCCAACTAGTAACTGGAATAGTAACTCTTTATCTTTTGCATCATATGATCACTTGATCATTTCTTTGCAGCAACGCATCGATCTTTCAATCCTTTGTAGCAACACTTCAATATTCTAGATCCTTTAAAGTACTTTTATCCTTTGTAGCAACACTTTGATATTCTCAATCCTTTGCAGCAGCACTTTGATATTATCGATCCTTTGTCACAGCACTTTGATCTTCTACAGTAGCCTTTCAATCCTCTTTATCCCTTGTAGTATCACTTCGATCCTTTTCAATCCTTTTGCAGCAGTGATTTGATACTTTAAATCCTTTGCAGCTGTCCTTTGATCCTTCTTGATCTTTTTCATCCACACTTCAATCTACTTGATCCTTCATTGTTGTACTTTGATCTACTTGATCCTTTTCCACCACGCTACCTATGGTACACATTATCTATTTGCAAGATGATCAATCCTGATCACTTTAGGTCATAATTCCAAGGACGATGCAATCCTCCATCAGCATGATCCATGAAATCAATCAGCTGAATTGTCTACAACTAAATTTAGATCTCGACCGCACTCGGTGTCGGCCCTATTGTCCGTAAGGACTCATCATATACCATCCATACCACATAGGTTAGGACCACTCCCAAGTGAGTGTTATACTACAGTATCTACACTTGCATGTAGGCATACTCTTCCAAGCAAGAGTATTGTCTGCAGACCATATCTCAACCACATACACAATGTCGGCCCATCGTAGGACATCCATACCACACGAGTTAGGACCACTCCCAAGTGAGTGTTATACTACGCCATTTGTGAGGACTCATCATAGAGAATCCATACCACACAGGTTAGGACCACTCCCAACCAGTAACTATAACAGTTACTCTTTATCTTCTGCATTGCATGATCGCTTGATTCTTTATTTGTAGCAATGCATCGATCTTTTGATCCTTCGTAGTAGCACTTCGATCTTCTATATCCTTTGCAGTACTTTGATCCTTTGCAACAACACTTATATGTTCTCGATCCTTTGTAGTGGCGCTTATATCTTCTCCATCCTTTGCAGCAGCACTTCGATCTTCTTGATCCTTTGTCGAAGCACTTTGATCTTATGCAATAGCCTTTCTATCTTCTTTATCCCTTGTAGCATCACTTCGATCCATTTCAATCCTTTTGCAGGAGCACTTCGATCCTTTGTAGCAGTCCTTTGATCCTTCTTGATCTTTTTCATCCGCACTTCGATCTAATTGACCCTTCATTGTTGTACTTTGATCTAATTGATCCTTTGTCACCACGCTACATGTAGTGCACATGATCTATTTGAAAGATGATCAATCCTGATCACTTTAGGACATAATTCCAAGTACGACGCATTCCTCCGTCAACATGATCCATGAAATCGATTAGTTGAATCATCTACAACTATATGTATATCTCGACCGCACTCAGTGTTGGCCCTATCGTCTGTAAGGACTCATCTTAGACCATCCATACCACACAGGTTAGGACCACTCCCAAGTGATTTTTATACTACGGTATCGACACATTGGTGTAGGCATACTCTTCCAAGCAAGAGTATTGTCTGTAGAGCAGATCTTGTCCGCATACACAATGTCATCCCATCGTAGAGCATCCATACCACATAGGTTAGGACCACTCCCAAGCGAGTGTTATACTATGCCATCTATGAGGACTCATCATAGAGAATCCATTCCACACAGGTTAGGACCACTCCCAACCAGTAACTGGAACATTAACTCTTTATCTTATGCATCACATGATCACTTGATCCTTTCTTTGCAGCAATGCATCGATCTTTCGATCCTTCGTAGCATCACTTTGATCTTCTAGATCCTTTCTAATACTTTGATCCTTTGCAGTAGCACTTCGATATTCTCGATCCTTTGCAGTGGCACTTCGATCTTCTTGATCCTTTGCAACAACACTTCAATATTCTACATCCTTTGTTGTAGCACTTTGATCTTCTGCAGTATCTTTCTGATCTTCTTTATCCCTTGTAGCAGCACTTTGATCCTTTTTAATGCTTTTGCAGCAATGCTTTGATCCTTTGCAGCAGTCCCTTGATCCTTCTTGATATTTTTCAGCCACACTTCCACCTACTTGACCCTTCATTGTTGTACATCGATCTACTTGATCCTTTGCTTCAACACTACCTGCAGTACACATGATCTATTTTCAATATGATCAATCCTGATCACTTTAGTACATAATTCCAAGGAGGATGCAATCCTCCATTAGCATGATCCATGAAATCAATCAGTTGAATCATCTAAAACTAAATGTATATCTTGACCACACTTAGTGTCATCCATATTGTCCATAAGGACTCATCATAGACCATTTATACCACATAGGTTAGGACCACTCCCAAGTGAGTTTTATACTATGATATCTACACTTGCAAGTAGGAATACTCTTCCAAGCAAGACTATTGTCTGCAGAGTAGAACTCGACCCCATACACAATGTCGGCCCATCGTAGAACATCCATACCACACAGGTTAGGACCACTCCCAAGTGAGTGTTATACTACACCGTCTGTGAGGAATCATGATAGAGAATCAATACCACACAGGTTAGGACCAATCCCAACCAGTAACTAGAACAATTACTCTTTATCTTCTACATCACATGATCACTTGATCCTTTCTTTGCAGCAACGCATCGATCTTTCGTTGAGCCTTCAATCTTCTAGATCCTTCGCAGTACTTTGATCCTTTGCAGCAACACTTCGATATTCTCAATCCTTTGTAGCAGCACTTTAATATTCTCGATCCTTTGTAACAACACTTTGATAATCTCGATCCTTTGTTGCAATACTTCTATATTTTGTAGTAGCCTTCCGATCTTCTTTATCCCTTGTAGTAGCACTACGATCCTTTTCAATCCTTTGCAGCACTGCTTCAATCCTTTCAATCCTTCTTGATATTTTTTAGATGCACTTTGATTTACTTGACCTTCACTTTTGTACTTTGATCTACTTGATCCTTTGCCGCCACACTACTTGAAGTACACATGATCTATTCACAAGATGAAAAACCATGATCACTTTAGGACATAAGCATGATCCATGAAATTGATCAGCTGAATCATCTACAACTAAATGTAGATCTCAACCGCACTCAGTGCCAGCCCTATCGTTTGTAAGGACTCATTGTATACCATCCATACCACATAGGTTAGGACCACTCCTAAGTAAGTGTTATAATACAGTATCTACACTTGAGTGTAGGCATACTCTTCCAAGCAAGAGTATTTTCTATGGATAATATCTCGACCACATACATAATGTCGACCCATCATAGAACATCCATACCACATAGGTTAGGACCACTCCCATGTGAGTGTTATTCTATGTCGTCTGTGAGGACTCATCATAGAGCATCCATACCACATAGGTTAGGACCACTCCCAACCAGTATGTGGAACAATTACTCTTTATATTTTACATCACATGATCAATTGATCCTTACTTTGTAGCAGCACATCAATCTTTTGATCTTTCGTAACATCACTTCGATCTTCTAGATCCTTTGCAGTACTTTGATCCTTTGCAACAACACTTCGATATTCTCGATCCTTTCCAATGGCAGTTTGATCCTCTCGATCCTTTGCAACAACACTTCAACCCTCTTGATCCTTTGTTACAACACTTCGATATTCTATAGTAGCCTTCTGATCTTCTTTATCCCTTATAGCAGCACTTCGATCCTTTTGAATCCTTTTGCAGCGGCTCTTTGATCCTTTCGATCCTTTATAGCAGTCCTTCGATCCTTCTTGATCTTTTTCAGCTGCACTTCGATCTACTTGACCCTTCGTTGTTGTACTTTGATCTACTTGATCCTTTTCCACCACACTACCTGCAGTACACATGATCTATTTGCAAGATGATCAATCCTTATCACTTTAGGACATAAGTCCAATGATGATGCAATCCTCCATTATCATGATCCATGAAATTGATCAGCTAAATCATCTACAACTAAATGTAGATCTTGACCGCACTCAGTGCTAACCCTATCATCCGTAAGGACTCATAGTAGACCATCCATACCACAGAGGTTAGTACCGCTCCCAAGTGAGTGTTATACTACACTATCTACACTTGTGTGTAGGCATACTCTTGCAAGCAAGAGTATTGTCTATAGAGCAGATATCAACCGCATACACAATGTTGGCCCATCATAGAACATCCATACCACATAAGTTAGGACCACTCCCAAGTGAGTTTTATACTACATCGTCTATGAGGACTCATCATAGAGCATCCATACCACACAGGTTAGGACCACTCCCAACAAGTAATTGGAACAATTACTCTTTATATTTTGCATCACATGATCACTTGATCCTTTCTTTGCAACAACGCATCGATCGTTCAATCCTTCGTAGAAACAATTCAATTTTCTAGATCCTTTGTAGTACTTTGATCCTTTATAGCAACACTTCTATCTTCACGATCCTTTGCATTGGCACTTCGATCTTCTCTTTCCTTTGTAGCAACACTTTGATCTTCTCGATCCTTTGTCGCAACACTTTGATCTTCTACAGTGCCTTTCGATCTTCTTTATCCCTTGTAGAAGCACTTCGATCCTTTTCAATCCTTTTGCAGTAGCACTTCGATCCTTTGCAGCATTCCTTCAATCCTTCTTGATATTTTTCATTTTCACTTCGATGTACTTGACCCTTTGCTATTGTACTTCGATATACTTGATCCTTTTCCGCCACGCTACCTGGAGTACACATGATCTATTTGAAACATGATCAATTCTGATAAGTTTAGGACATAAGTCCAAGTATGATGCAATCCTCCATTAGGATGATCCATGAAATCGATCAGTTGAATCATCTATAACTAAATGTAGATCTCGATCGCACTCAGGGTCAACCCTATCATCCGTAAGGACTCATCGTAGACCATCCATACCACATAGGTAAGGACCACTCCCAAGTGAGTGTTATACTACAATATCTACACTTGTGTGTAGGCATACTCTTCCAAGAAAGAGTATTGTCTGCAGAGAAGATATCGACCGCATAGTCAATGTCATCCCATCGTAGAACATCCATACCACATAGGTTAGGACCACTCCTAGTTGAGAGTTATAATACGTCGTCTGTGAGGACTCACCATAGAGCATCCATACCACACAGGTTAGGACCACTCCCAAGTAGTAACTGGAACAATTACTCTTTATATTTTGCATCACATGATTAGTTGATCCTTTCTTTGCAGCAATGCATCGATCTTTCGATCCTTCATAGCATCACTTCGATCTTCTAGATCCTTTGCATTACTTTGATCCTTTGCAGTAGCACTTCGATATTCTCGTTCCTTTGTAGTAGCACTTCAATCTTCTCGATCCTTTGTAGCAACACTTCAATCTTCTCGATCCTTTGTCACAGCACTTCGATATTCTGTAGTAGCCTTCCGATCTTCTTTATTCCTTGTAGCAGCACTTCAATCCCTTTCAATCCTTTTGTAGTAGCACTTCGATCCTTTCGATCCTTTGTAGCAGTCGTTCGATCCTTCTTGATATTTTTCAGCCACACTTCGATTTACTTGACCCTTCGTTGTTGTACTTCAATCTACTTGATCATTTTCCACCACGCTACCTACAGTACACATGATATATTTATAAGATGATCAATCCTGATCACTTTAGGACATAAGTACAAGGACGATGCAATCCTCCATCAGCATGATCCATGAAATTGATCAGTTGAATATTCTACAACTAAATGTAGATCTCGACCGCACTCAGTGCTAGCCCTATCGTCTGTAAGGACTCATCGTAGATCATCCATACCACATAAGTTAGGACCACTCCCAAGTGATTGTTATACTACAATATCTACACTTGCATGTAGGAATACTCTTTCAAGCAAGATTATTGTCTATAGAGTATATTTCGACAGCATACACAATTTTGGACCATCGTAGAACATCCCTACCACATAGGTTAGGACCATTCCCAAGTGAGTGTTATACTACGTTGTCTGTGAGGACTCATCATAGATCATCCATACCACACAGTTTAGGACGACTCCCAGCCAGTGACTGGAACAATTACTCTTTATCTTCCGCATCACATGATCATTTGATCCTTTCTTTGTAGCAACGCATCGATCTTTTGATCCTTTGTAGCAGCACTTCAATCTTATATATCCTTTGTAGTACTTTGATCCTTTGCAGCAACACTTTGATCTTCTCAATCCTTTGCAGCAGCACTTCAATATTCTCGATCCTTTGCAGCAACACTTCGATCTTCTCGATCCTTTGTTGCAGCACTTCGATCTTCTATAGTATCCTTTCAATCTTCTTTATCCCTTGTAGTATCACTTCGATCTTTTTTAATCCTTTTGTGGCAGTGATTCGATCCTTTCGATCCTTTGCATCAGTCCTTCGATCCTTCTTGATCTTTTTCAACCGCAATTCGATCTACTTGACCCTTCATTGTTGTACATTGATCTAATTGATCCTTTGTCACCACGCTACCTACAGTATACATGATCTATTTTCAAGATGATCAATCCTAATCACTTTAGGACATAATTCCAAGCACGATGCAATCCTCCATTAGCATGATCCATGAAATCGATCAGCTAAATCATCTACAACTAAATGTAGATCTTGACCGCACTCAATGCCATCATTATCGTTCGTAAAGACTCATCGTAGAACATCCATACCACACAAGTTAGGAGCACTCCCAAGTGAGTGTTATACTACGGTATCTACACTTGTGTGTAGGCATACTCTTCCAAGAAAGAGTATTTTCTGCAGAGCATATCTTGACCACATGCACAATGTCGTCCCATCATAGAACATCCATTACACACAGGTTAGTACCACTCCCAAGTGAGTGTTATACTATGTTGTCTATGAGGACTCATCGTAGAGCATCCATACCACATAGGTTAGGACCAATCCCAAGTGAGTGTTATTCTATGGCATATTAATGTGAATGTAGGAATACTCTCCATACAAGAGTATAGTCTGCAAGGAAGATCTCAACGACATACATAATGTTAGTCCTGGCATCCGTGAGGACTCATTGTAGAGATTGCATACCACTAATATTAGTAAAACTCTTGCGCGAGCATTTAATCTACCGTATTCACAATTAAATGTGTGTATTCTCTATGTGAGAGTAACATTTTGCAGGGTCTTCCTTTAAGTATTAAGGACCACTCTCATGCATAAAGTGTTATACCTTCTATCCTCAAGAGAGGTTACTATCGTCCACAAATAAATGTCAGACCATCATCACTGTCATCCATCATCGATGCCAGTCTCATCATTACTCAACCTTTCTTGGCAAGTTTCATATTATCAACCTTCTTCCCCTTTGCCTAAGGAGGGTCCATGTATTTGACCTGATTCTTCCTTTTTGAAGAGGGTCCAACAATTGTAGTCCCATTACTCTTCCTCCTTGCGAGGAAAGTCCTTTCGAACTACACTAAGCTTGTTGCAGAAATATTCAAACTTTGTTCAAGAGAGAGGCTTGGTCAGTATATCAACAACTTGCTCATCAGTACCCACATACTGGAGCTTGATGGCTCCCTTTTGTACC
The DNA here is from genome assembly GCA_001517045.1 of Pseudotsuga menziesii. Classification (NCBI taxonomy): domain Eukaryota; kingdom Viridiplantae; phylum Streptophyta; class Pinopsida; order Pinales; family Pinaceae; genus Pseudotsuga; species Pseudotsuga menziesii. The sequence goes on from LPNX011158329.1 coordinate 58,943, forward strand.
ATATCCCTTATATAGAAATATTGGATTTCTATATGCTTTGATTTTTCATGAAACACCCGATTTTCCATTATCTTTATACAACTCTGGTTGTCATAGAAAATTACTGTGGTGTCCACCTCCATGTCAAATATTCTTGACATCAGCTTCCAAAGCCATATCGCTTCACAAAAATCAGAGAAAGTTGTGATGTACTCTACTTCAGCTGTACAGAGAGAAACACTGGACTGTTTCTTACTAAACCATGAGATCATGGCGAATCCTAGATAATAGCATCCACATGATGTGCTCTTTCTACCTGTGGCACTTCTTTCCTAATCTGAATTCGTATACCCATACAAATTGTAGTCGTGATCTCTCCCATAGTATAGTCCCAAATCAATAATACCTTTTATGTACCTCATCACATGCTTTGCAGCTATCAAGTGAACCCATCTAGGTTTAACTAGATACTAACTTAAGGTGTTCACAACAAATCATATATCTAGCCTTGTGCTTGTCAAATACATTAATGACCCAATAATATGTCTATAGTGATTCATGTCCACTAGCTCGGATTTCTCATTAGACAACAACTTTAATTTGGTGTCCACAAGTGTGGCCATGATTTTACAATCCAACATATCAAATATTTTCAATATTTCTACTGCATACTTTCCCCCATTCAAAAAGATTCCTTCTGGGCTTTGCCACACTTCTAGCTCTAGGAAACAATGCATCAATCCAAGATCATTCATCTTGAATTCTTCTGCTAGCTTCTTCTTGCAATCCTTGATTTGTTTCTCATTTCCAATCAGAAATAGATCATCCACATACAACAATAGTATGACTGGTTCATCATCCATAATCTTCATATAAACATTAGGATCATCTTTACTCTTGGTAAAGACCATGCTTGTCAAGAAGCTATCTATTCTTCCATACCAAGCTCTAGGATCTTGCTTTAGTCCATATAGAGCCTTTTTCAACTTACATACATGATTTTCTCTGTCTTTGACTTCAAATCCTTGTGGTTGTTCAATTTAAACCTCTTCCTCAATCACACCATTAAGGAAGGTTGTCTTTACATCCATTTGGTGTAAGTTCCATGTCATCATGGAAGCAAGTGCCATGATAGTTTTGATGGAAGTGTACCTTTCTACTGGAGAAAATGTCTCTTCATAATTGATCCCCTATTTCTGAGAGAATCCTCTAGCCACAAATATTGCTTTATACTTTTTAATACTTCCATCCGTAGCATGTTTTATCTTGTAGATCCATTACGAAGATACCACTCTCTTTTTTTATGGTTTCAAAACAATATCCCAAACATCATGATTGATTGGTATTATTTCGTCATTGCTTCAACCCATTCTTTCTTCTATGCAGCTTCCTCATAGACAATGGGTTCTTGGTCTACAAGATCACACATCAAAGCTACATAACTGGAATATAGATTTGATCTTTTGTTGGTTCTTGTGGAGCCTTCTGGTGCTCCATATATTTATTCTTATTGTATGATTTCTCTTACCCATGAAGGTTTTATATTTCGAGAGATATCCATAGTAGGGGACTCCTAAGGCTCTATCATTTCATGATATTCTAATGTGAATATTTCAGGAGTTGGTTCAGCTTTTATCCTTCTAGGAGGTACATCTTCTTTATGTGCTTCTTCAAGTTGGCACCTTCTAGATTTATTAATAGCTTCCTCTTCATCAAAGGTTACATCCCTACTAATATCGATCTGATGGAATCCTGACATGTATATCCTGAAGGCTTTGGAGACTTCAAAGTACCCTACAAATATTCCCTTCTTACCAGAAGGATCCAATTTGGTTCTCTTCTCTTTCGAAATATGTACATATACTGGACAACCAAATATCTTGAGATGACTTAATTAAGGTTTATTTCTGGTATACATCTCTTTAGGAGTCTTGAATTCAAGAGAACTGTGAGATAATCTATTTTGCACATATATTGTTGTTCTTGCAGCTTATTCCCATAGGTGCATAGGGAGGTCTTGGTCATGAATCATGGTCTTCACTTCTTCCATGATAGTTCTATTCTTTCTTTCTGTAACATCATTTTGTTGGGGATTACAGGGAGTGATTAGTCTCGTCTTGATTCATGTCTCCTTACAGAATGCTTCAAATTCCTTTGAAGTTTATTCTTGGCCACCATTATCTGATCTCAGTGTCTTGATTCTCTTTTTTGACTGGTTCTTTATCAAGGCTTTGAATTCCTTGAATTTCCCGAACACTTCACTCTTATTCTTCAAAAAGTGTATCCAAGTATTTCTTGAATAATCATCAATAAATGTGACATAGTATTCATATCCACTTAAGTATATGGAGGGCATAGGACCACATACATCAGAATGGATTAGTTCCAACGTACCTTTAGTCTTTGTGTCACTTTTTAGAAAGGGATTCTTGATTTTCTTTCCCTGTGTACATCCCTTGCATGTCCCCTCATGTTTGATCTTCGGATCTGGTAACCCTATTACCACCTTGATCACATAGGGAAATGCTTTGTAGTTGATGTGAGAAAGTCTCCTATGCCACAGTTCACTTGAGTTGGTAGTCTCATGGACAAGGGTTGTCTCTGGATGTCCTTTGAGCTTGTACAATCCTCCTTCTTCTTCTCCAATGACTATAGCATCTTCAAGTGTCTTTCCTTTGGACCAAATAAGTACTTTTCCATCCATAAAGGCAACTCTATATCCTTTCTTATATAGAGATGAGATGGAGAGTAGGTTCCTTTTCAAACATGGTACATAAAGTAATCCTTCATCTTTATGTAGGTCCCAAAGTCAAGCTTGTAGCTTGATTCTCCAATACCTTTGATGGGATATCGATTGTCATCTCCCAATGATACCTTCTGGGTAGAGTTGTTCTCTTCAATATTTGATAGAGTTGTCTTCTTTTCTATCAGGTGCTTACAGGCACCACTATCAATAAGCCATGTATCCGACTCCAGGTGTTACAAACTTAGAGAGTGCAAATAATCACACATATTCTTCTACATCTTCACCTCTTGTTTTCTTTCGAGGTATTTCTTCATTCTAATATTCATCTAGATGAGAATTATTCCTTTTTGTTAGAATAATCAACCCATAGTTAGCTACCTTAGACATTAATTAATCCAATTTTTGTCTTATTTGCCTAGTTTCCATATTCCACCTTATACAAGTTGTCCTCCACACATCCATAGTGGTCAAACTTGATAAATTTGAGTCATGGAGTGCTTGGGAAACCTCTTGGAATCAAATATACTTTATTCCTGGCCTCCCTAGTGCATGTCTGCTTTTTCTGCTTTATTGCCTACTTTTTCTAAGTTTTAAGGCAATTGGGAAAGTTTGACTAGGTGAAGTTAACTTGTTTTTTGTCCTCAACATCCTCCACTCTTTTCTCCTATGAAAAGCATGTATGATTTTTCCTTCCACCATCTATTAGCTTCCCTAATTGATTTTTCCAATTCGTGAGCTCCTAGACAGATTTTGAATGTGCTCTATGCACCTATGGGGGATTTGCTTAGATTTAGTAAGCCTGCTTTTGACTAAATTCGAATGGAATATTCATGAATTTGAATATATCATGTAATTATTTATTGTGGAAGCCTATGACTTCACAAGGTTGGCTATTGTACACTTATTCAATACAGATTAGTGTTCTGCTCCATATTCAGTCTCCTTCTGTGAGTAATTTGCATGTGTAATTGGCAATTGTTGTGAGTGTAATTGTTCTAACACCTGGGTTCAATTTCCACATGGTATTAGAGCCTTTGTAGATCAATTTCTCTCCTTCCAATTTGTTTTGCAGGTTCGACATCATTGACTGGGAGCATTCTGCTGACTGACGGGACAATTTCTGAGCTATGGATCAATCTCAGAAGATCATCTTGACTCCATTTAAATTCTTTGAATGGAAAGTAGAGATGGATATACTGTTGAGAGTGAAAGGCCTCTATAGAGTGACTATGGAAATAGAAGCAGATCCCAATGTAGCTGCAGAGAATATTAAATGGCACAACAGGAGGGATGAGGCCTATGGTCTCCTGTGTCTGAGTATATCCAGAGACCTCCTTTTCCATCTTGATGGATTGAAATCACCGAATGAAGTATGGGAGAATCTTGTTGATATTTTTGGAAATATAGATGAGATGAGGGGACATCAAATTGAAAATGAATTGATCTCCCTGAGTCCCAATAGCTTTGAATCCCTGCAACTCTATTTTTCCAAGTTCAAAGCACTTATTTTGCAGCTAAAACAATGTGGGATTGAAAATAAGGATGATTATCTGGTCTTGGACATACTCTTGAAGCTTGTCCCTGACTATTCAGTGTTTGTTTTGACCTTCTATGCCACAAAGTTGACAGCTCGAGCCTGGAAAATGCCTAGCCTTGCAGATTTCATGGAATTTCTCACACAAGAACAAGATAAATTGGTGATGATGGGCACCATCAAACCATCCAAAGACCAATCTATGATTTTTGGAGATTTGAGGGTGGATTCAAAAATCAAGAAGAAATATAAAAATCCACCTAAGCAAAAGAGATACAAGAACAAGTCTCTAGAGGAGCCTCAAGGTTCCAAGAAGAACCCCCAGAAGAAGAAGAACAAAGGAGAAATGAGCAAGTGTGCATACTGCAGTAAGGGCAATCATTCTGAAAGATCCTGCATGAAGAAGCAAATTGACATGCTGACCCAACTCCCAGAGAAGAATGGCATCTCCCTTCTGGACAACTCAAAGAAGAGGGAAGGAGGATCAAATTCAGAAGACAGAGAGAGAGTTCATGCATTGGTTGCTGGCACATCAAGCTCACCTAGTTTCATCATTGATTCTTAAGCTTCAAGACATATGGTTTTGACCAAGGAGGCATTCACCTCACTTGACATGTCAAAAGGTCCACCAATAGTACTGGGAGATGACTCTCTCACTGAAATTTTGGGCAAAGGGAGGATTGATCTTGACCATGGTAAGTTCAGCAATGTGTTGTATGTTCCAGGTCTTTCCTCTGACCTCTTATCAGTGTATCAGATGACCCACATAGGGTCTCCAAAGAAGGTCATATTCTCCCCTGATGAAGTTGAGATCATAGAGATCTCAAGTGGTAAAGTCATTGCAAAAGGAGTTGCAAATCACACTTCGAAGGTATACATGTTCTCACACTTCCTACCCTACTCAAACCCCTCTGCTCTTCTGATTCATGCTAATGAGGCAAGCAAGCTTTGGCATGAAATATTTGGCCACCTAAATTACAAGTATCTTTCTAATCTTAGTGAAAAAGAAATGGTAATAGGGTTACCAAAGATTAAGTTTTCCAAAGGAGTCTATCAAGGTTGCATCCTAGGAAAACACCCAAAGCATAAATTTGAGAGAGCTAGTCATGAGAGAACCTTTGCACCTCTTGAGTTGATCCGCAGTGATGTTGCTGGCCCATTTCCTCATATGTCAATGAGTCAGGAAAAATATGCATTGACATTCATAGATGACTTTTCTAGGTATTGCTGGGTTCACTTCCTGAAACACAAGTCTGAAGTTTTTGGACTCTTCAAAGTCTTTAAGGCTTTGGTTGAAAACCAGTCTGGGAGGAAACTCAAGGTCCTCAAATCTGAAAATGGTGGTGAGTATGTCAAGTCTGAGTTTATTCAATATTGTGAAGATGCAGGTATTTAGATGCAGCATTCTATCCCTTACACACCACAGCAGAGTGGTGTTGATGAGAGGAAGAACAGATCACTGAAAGAGATGGCAACCTGCATGATGGAGGATAAGACTTTGCCACCAAAGTACTGGGCCGAAGATATAAAATGTGTAGCCTATATCCAGAATAGGGTGCCTCATAAACATCTTGAATTTATGACTCCTTTCAAAGCATGGAGTGGGCACAAGCCATATGTGACCCATTTCAGGATTTTTGGCTCAAGGGCTTGGGCTAGAATTCCAATAGAAAAGAGGAAGGCTTTGGAGCCCCAAAGCCAAGAGTGTCTATTTTTTGGGTAATATGAATATTCAAAAGGGTAAAAGATGATAAATTTGAGCACAAACAAAGCCTTCATTGAAAGGTGTGTTCAGTTTCAAGAAGAGCCCCTAGCAGCAGTGGAAGTTGGAGAATCCTCTTCACCACAAGAACCTCTGAATGTAAGTGAAGAGATAGTTGAACATGCTGATTCTGATATGTCTGATAATGATGATTTGATTGCAGACCCTAACAGTCCTACAATACCAAAATGGGCAGCCAATACCATTCATGCAGCTGGAGAACTAGCTCGAAATTCTAATGATCCTAGGAGGACTAGATCTCAGTTTGAGAGTGCTCTGTGCATGAAAGATCCTATGTTTGCAGAGAAATGATATTTGATGATTGAATCAGATCCATAGACATATGAAGATGCAACAAATGATCCAATATGGCAAGCATCCATGAAGGAAGAGTTCAGCTCACTCCAGAAGAGAAACACTTGGGAGCTGGTTGATCTTCCCCCAGGGAGGAAGCTAGTTCAATGTAAGTAGGTGTACAAAACCAAATTTGCTGCTTATGGTTCACCTCTGAATTACAATGCCATATTGGTAGCCAAGGGCTACTCACAGTTTTATGGAATAGACTACAATGAGACCTTTGCACCAGTGGCAAAGATGGACACTCAAGCTAGCCTTAGCCATTGTAGCTTCAAAGCAATGGGAAGTACATCACATGGATGTGAAGTGTGCTTTCCTGAATGGAGATCTCACTGAAGAGATATACATGCAGCAGCCTCAAGGATTTGCTACTAACCCATCTCTTGTGTGCAATCTAAAGAAGTCATTGTATGGGCTTAAGCAAGCCCCCAGGGCTTGGTATGCCAAGATTGATAGCTTTCTGCTATCACTGAATTTTGTTTGATGCAAATGAGATCCAAATGTCTATTTGAATATGATTCATGGTTCATTAATGATCATTGTTTTATATGTTGATGACCTTCTCATTACAGGAAGCTCAAAGGATGAGATTGCCTCCTTGAAGGATGCAATGAACCATGCCTTCTCAATGACAGATTTGGGCTTATTGAACCAATTCTTGGGGCTCGAGATTTCTCAAACCAAAGAAGGAATAAAAGTAAATCAGTCCAAGTATGCCTTGGATTTTCTGAACAAATTCAAGATGAAGGATTGCAAGCCAAGCAAGACTCCTTTCCTTTCAAGAGTGAAGCTTGAATAAGTTGATTCTTCACCTATGGTAAACAATACACTGTATAGGAAATTGATTGGATGTTTTTTGTATCTTACACATACTAGACCTGATATTTCTTATGCAGTAAGTGTGGCTTCAAGATACATGGATCAGCCTCATGAGATCCATTGGAGAGCATCCAAAAGGATCCTTAACTTTGTTCAGGGAACAAGGACACATGGGATCTTCTATAAAGCTAAATCTGATCTTGATTTGATTGGGTTTACTGACAGTTATTGGGTAGGTGACAGCACAGATCAAAAGTCAACATAAATATATGTGTTCATGCTTGCAGAAGGGCCAATCAGCTGGTCAAGCAAGAAACAGAGTGCCATTGCACTCTCATCTACAGAAGCAGAGTACAGAGGAGTTGTAAATGCAGCAACTCAATGTTTATGGTTGCAGGGGTTACTTGGAGAGTGTGGCTTCGAATCAGAATACTCAACTACTATCTACTGTGATAATCAGAGTACCATTTGAATCTGTAATGATCCAGTTCAGAAGCAGAGAACCAAACACATTGAGATCCATATGCACTACATCAGACAGCTTGTGCACGATGGCACCATTCACCTACTCTTCTGTTCATCTTCAGAACAAGTAGCAGATATCTTCACCAAAGTTTTTTTGTGAGAAGACATTCAGCAATCTCGAATCACTGCTGGGGATTGATAATCATGCTGTGAAGCATGAGTGATGACAAGATTTCCAAATTTTGTTTTACAGTCCATGTTTAAGGGAGGATTTTTCCCACTGGGTTTTTGCCTCTTTCCTTGGTTAAATGGACATGCAGTATGTAAAGGGTGACTAAGCCTTGTTGCTAGGCCTTATAATTTTCTCATATTTTACTCATAATTCAGGCTTAAGGGGGGGTTTTAGAATAATCAACCCATATTTAGCTACCTTAGACATTAATTAATCCAATTTTTGTCTTATTTGCTTAGTTTCCATATTCCACCTTATGCAAGTTGTCCACCTTACATCCATAGTGGTCAAACTTGCTAAATTTTAGTCATGGAGCACTTGGGAAACCTCTTGGAATCAAATCTGCTTTATTCCTAGCCTCCCTAGCACATGTCTGCTTTTTCTACTTTATTGCCTGCTTTTTCTGAGTTTTAAGGCAATTGAGAAAGTTTGACTAGGTGAAGTTAACTTGTTTTTTGTCCTCAACATCCTCCACTCTTTTCTCCTATGAAAAGCATGTATGATTTGTCCTTCCACCATATATTATCTCACCTAATTGATTTTTCCAATTCGTGAGCTCCTAGACAGATTTGGAATGTGCTTTATGCACCTATGGGGGATTTGCTTAGATTTAGTAAGCCTGTCTTTGACTAAATTCGAATGGCATATTCATGCATTCAAATCTCTCATGTAATTATTTATTGTGGAATCCTATGACTTCACAGGGTTGGCTATTGTACACTTATTCAATATAGATTAGTGTTCTGCTCCATATTCAATCTCCTTTTGTGAGTAGTTTGCATGTGTAATTGGCAATTGTTGTGAGTGTAATTGTTCTAACACCTGGGTTCAATTTCCACACTTTTGTTTTTTTTTTTCTTTGATTATGGACATCCTCTAGCAAGATGTCCTACCTTATGACAGTTGTAGCATTGATACTTTGAGTAATCCTTCTTCTTCTTCTTCTGGAATTTCTTCTTTGAAGGCTTATGATTACTCCTCTTGAAGTTTGATGAATTTCTTTCTTTAGTATGGGTAGCTAGAGCCTGATCATATTCTCTAAGAATATCTTCTCTATTGGCTACTCTAGCTTCTTCTTGTATGCCATCCCATACTATGTCAAAATTTATACTTTATTTTCTTGCACATAGAGCTTGGATGAATGAGTCCCAAGGTCTAGTAAGGCCATTGAGAGTAGTCATAACCAATTCGTCCTCATCAAATATATCTCCAATAGCACTTAGCCTCTCTTTGATCTAGGAGATCCTTGTGAAGTAATCTTGAATAGATTCTCCTTTTCTCATCTTGGTTCCCTTCAATTGAGTTCTCATATTCATCTTTCTGTTGATGTTCTTTCCTTCATACATTCTGGAAAGTGCATCATACATTTTCTTAGGTGTCTTCTTAGATGAAACTTGAGGGATCAAGTGATCCTTAATGGAATCAATAATGATCCTCATTGCCTTGATTTAGGTCTTGTTCATTCTTCTCCTTAGCTTCAGCTTCTTTAAGTTCTGCAACTTCATTATTGATGTACTTGTCAATACCATTCTCTTTCAGAATGAGGGAAATCCTATACTTCCAAGTGAGAAAGTTGTCTAGGACTTCGAATTTGTCCTCAAGCTTAGTGTTTTGGCCATCTTGTTCAATAAGTCACACAAAATTGAAATTTATCAAAACAAGAGATTGAACTTACCAGTAGATGCACTTGGAGGAGGTGAGTTGGTTAATCCAACTTCTTTCTGGAGATCCCTAATCTTCCGTCTTCAAATCCTACTTCTAAGGTTACAGCACTGTAGATTTTCTGATTCTGTTTCACTGCAATTTTTCTGGTTCACTGCCAAACTAGGGTTTGGATTTCCCGGAGATCTAGCCACCCAAAAAATTCAATATAGGTTTCAATAGATGTTCTCTGGGAGGGTGCAACTTTCTATGAAAGAATATCTTCAAAAATCCAACTTTTGTAGAAACCCTAATTTCTTCCGGAGAGGGAGGAGGGAGAATTTCACCTTGTGAAAGCTGTTGTAATCAGGTTAGCTATGATACCATGTTAAGTTTTCATATGCTAGACTAGATTCAATAGTATTCAATTCAAAATCATAGCAGCATATCAAGAATCACTGATAGAAACACAATCACAAGATATACACAACATTTATCACCAGAAATCCTCACCTAGTGGAAGAAAACCCAGCAAAAAATTCCTCTATATAAGATGCATAAAAGAAAACCCAAAAATAGTTGTTCTCCTCCATTTTTTCTGTCTCTCTCTCTCTCTCTTCTATGTGCTACACAATTGAGTGAGTTTTTTTTTCAATAAGAATCACAACTCCTCTATTTATACTCATGTGTCAATTGACTTTTGCACTAGACAAGTGGCCCCCAATAAACTACTGGGTCGACTTCACCTAGGAATACTCAAAAGTAGTATATTATATTATTTATTAGTGCATTAAAGGCCTAACACAAGTGGAGGATTTACCTAATGACTCTATTGTGACCAAATACAATAGTAACAACCCCTCGGAAGAATAATAACATCTCCCTTGGGTTACATCAATACAATACATTTAGCATATCCTTTGAAGTTACAATATTTCATCAGATACCACCTTCAACCCACTCATTGTTGCATTCATGAAATAAATTGTATGCATGCCTCAACCTTTAAACCCATGTTCATAATATCCTATCACTAACTTTCCTAAACCTATTGTTAAGTTTTATAGAACCTCCAACTCTACCTACAAAGTTTGTTTCACTGCAACTTCCTCTAATACTTCTAACTTTTCCTTCAAATGTCAATATATATATAAATTATTTTGGTAACAAAGAAAATAAGCAACACTCTTACCTATACAATTAATTATTTTCTTCTACTTCATTGCTACAATGATACCATCATCCTTGGTATTCTTCTTAATATTAAACACTGAGGCTTCAATTGTGCAACTTGCAACCTCTAAATGAGGTTTCAACCAATGCATTGGATTGCTACAACTTAGTGAAGTGACCATAGGGAACCTCCTTGATCTCATGTATCATTTTTTCTCAATTACTCAACATCATGGACTTTATTTTTATCTTCTAAGAACATTCCTCTAGATATTTTTTGTCATGAACCAGAATGGATCAACCTACTCAGTATGCTTGAAGAATCCAACAAATTCTTCAGTACTTAGTTTTACTATCCACATTTCCAAGTACATAGAACCAAGAAATAGAAATAGACCTCTTTTCTCAATGGAATTGCAACATTGTGCTACTTTGACACTATTATGTTCGAAGACAAATTCAAAGGAAAGGAATCATTACAACTACAACATGGTCTGTGTAGCCAAAAAACACAAACATGGACATGTTAAAGTTCTATGTGGAAAGATATGTCCTTGTTGCCTATTTTACCAAGGCACCAAACCCACATCCTTCCACTTGACTTCAAGACAAATATCAAGCGCACCTACTAAAATTATCATGGAAACCTTTCATTCCTTATAAGTATACCAAAACATGGTGAAAAGTAATTGAATTAAATTTTATACCACTTGTTATGATAGGTACGATTGTCAAGAGACATGCAACTATCTTTAGACCACTCTCATAACCAATTGTTTCCAACTAAAATGTGGTGAAGATCATCTAACTTAGCTCTAATATAACCTATCACAAACCTGTAAGTCCTACCCAAACATTTTCATTTTCAACTTGTTAAGACATGTGACATTGCCTTGACTTGGTCATAAGGGATTCACTAAGTTGTTCCTAGTACAAACTGCAATACCCTCATTTTAACCCTTCTAATGTATTGATATATACAATGCAAATTATGTAAATATGCTAGTAAGGATTCCTAGTATAAAGTTGTGGGGAGTTCAAGGCCAAGGCTTAACTAGTGAAATCTAGGCATGTATAATGTAGATATTTATTTTCTAGACCATGTGGTTGGATTATCATGCTAATTGGAATGTTATGTAAGTATTATATTGGAAAATAATAAAATGGTCCAAGACTGATGTGTAAAGAGCACTAGAGGGGCTATGTTTCCACTAGATGGTGTTTGGCCTAGAAAGGACCCCTTTTTTACCACATTTACCTATCTCTTTTTTCCCTATCTTACTCCATTATATACACCAAACAGATGTTTTCCTTCACTTGATCCCTCAATTCATACAGGTATGGTTAATTATTGTCTTATCTTATTAATACTTATGATTGTTGTAACCAGGACTCTATATCTTGGATTATGCTAACATATGGTGATTTTATAAAGATAATTCGAGATGTAAAAGGATACAGGTGTAGCAAGCTGAATGAGTCAAGAGAGAGATGAAAATTCATTGCTAAGATGATCTCCATCTATTCCATCTCTCCACAAAGGACGCAGTCAAAGGTTACTATTCCACGCAAGCTATACAAGGGTGGCTGCAATAGGCTTGACTGCAATAGACTCGGATGCAACAATGCATCGTTGCTCGAGGGTAGCTGAAACCAATGGAGCATCTTCTAGATTGATCATGTTATATCATTGCTGGCTCGAGTAATAGCCTTCCTATATTTTCTGCTTCTATGTTTCCCATAGCTGTAACAACGTATCATAATTGGGGCAACCTGAAGATCATATATCTTCATGGCTGCTCGATATCAGCATGCAGAAATTATGATTGTGAATGTATAAATATTGGAAACTATTTTGAGCCAGGGGTTGGAACTTAATTTATTTTATTGTATAAGTTGTGATAGAGACTGTAGCTTCAGTTTTATCATTTAATACAAGGAGCAGGATTCTTCTGATCTCGGCGTTTAATGTGTGTTAATTTTTGGCGTCTCTCTTCGAAGGTTGGGCTTGCCTTCCTATAGAGATTGTCGAGTTAATTTGGTATTTATTTCCTCTTTTGTGTGGTGTGGATGTTATAGTAGATTCATTCTTTTCTACCAGCTGCAATAGTAATGATTTATTTTATGTGCCTTCAATTGATCAGTAATTACATTCCCTGTGAGTTGTAGCAAAGTGGTGTGACAATCGACTGTGTAGACTAATTTTCTTTATGCAATTGTGTGATAGCTTTAATAGCCGATCTCATCCTTAGTTTCTTTCAATTGATGTCTTTCTTAAGTTTTGTTAATTAAGTCCATTTGTAGTTATAATTGTTGAAGTTCAATTTCTGCATTTCTGAATTCTAGATCAAATTGGATTGAGATAGTTATAATGGATCTTCAGATGGCGTGGTAATTTAGGATTTAACTTTCTACAAGAGTAAATCTAGATGTTTATTCTCTGATTCTCTTATTTCTAGATTAAGTATTGTAAGGAGGTATTTGTGATTTTGCATTCTTAAGAAGGTAAATTAGATTAAGTTGATCATGGGATGAGTTGGGTTGAATAGGAAGGTAGGATAATTCATTTACAGTATCATCTACTTAGTGTTTAAGAATATATAGTGCACATTATCTTTGAAATAAAAGAATTCCCTGGGTTGACAATTTATATTGAACACTCTGTATGTTGGATTTAACTAACTTGCATATAGGGTTCCCAACATTGTGGCGCCATTGCCGGGGAAAGGTAATTATTAGACACCATAGTAGTTGTATTCAGCAGTTACATCTATTCATCTTTCTTCAGTTTTTTTATTTTGCATGTTTTGGGTTGCATGAATACAAGAAGGGTACATCGTGACATTCCCACAACCCCCAAAACTCCCCAGAATACTAACAATGCAGGTGGTCAAGGTCGTGGACGAAATATAGCCTTGGGAAGAAGGACATTCATTGATGATCTGGTTGCTAGAACCAATTCCTCTACTGGAACTCGCCATCAGGGGTCCTTTGTTAGAAGAAGCCTAATTATTCCCAGGGTGGAAGCATCAACTTCCACAGTGGAGAACATGGGAGAAGCTGGGACACCCTCAGGTGTCCCTGTGGAGGAAGACAAAGTTAGTACTGCGGGATTAGTTGACCAAGATTTGATATATTACATTGACGGGAAGGTTGTGACAAAAGAGGAGTGGACATAGTTCCATCAAAAATTTAACTATCAGTGGAAACGCGAAGAGGATAAAGTAGAAGAATACATGAACAACAGACATGATCCAGAAGATCATGAAGAAGCAATGGGGGAAAATCATCATGAAGAGGGTAATTCCCCACTTGAATGGATGATTTCTACACTCCAGTTCTTGATTCAACAACCAAAGGGGATAGCCCCCATGAAAAATATATCACCATCGGTGTTGCCTCATTTTTATGGAAAAGTAGTAGAGAATCCAGATGAATTTCTTTTTGAATATGACATCTTCTGTCGCAGCTACGATTACATCACCAATGAACAAAAGTTGAAACTTTTTCCTGCTACTCTGAAGGACAATGTGTTACATTGGTTCATGAGCCTGGGTGGGGTAAATTTCACCACATGGGACTAGATGAAACAGATGTTCCTATTGAAATGTCAGGAGTACTACAATACCAAAGATAAGAGAGAAGAATTGTTTAAAATGGTACAAAGGGACGATGAAATCCTGGAATATTTTGTTGAAAGGATTTTATATAATGTGCAGAGAGCTGGATAGACTAATATGGGGTTGGATGTGCTCAAGATAATCCTACTTCATGGGATTAGGGATGAGAAGCTAGACATGTTGAACCTGTTAGGAAAGGGGGATATCTCAAAGGAGTCTTTTGAAAATATTGTTGAACTATGCAAAAGGTGTTCCAGGGGATCTTCCAGGAATAAAAAATGGGACAAATGTGATAAATTAGAACGAGATGTCTTCGACAGAACACAGAATTCATCTAATGGAGGAGACACCCGGGAAAAAAATAGGCAATCTCCTCAAAAATTTCACGACATAAATGATGAGTTCCATCTCCTCGAAAATAGATGTCCTAAGGAAAAAGCAAAAACAAGCAGTAGAAGATCTCACACTTGGTGTATTCTTCCCTAAATGTAGGAAGAACCATCCTCTAAAGGAGTGCCCACTCGACAAAGTAGAAGTGTGTCATCTTTGTGAGATGAACCATGACACAAAAGATTGCCTTTCACTACCTCAAGTGAAGGAAGTTCTGTAGGCATCAAATCCAGATGTGGAACCAGCCTACTTTATTGCACAGAAAAATCCCTAGCAGCCTCAAAATCAAGGTATGACTCCAGACTCATTTCCATTTTCAAATAACATGAATAATTGGAATAATATGCATCACATGAACACACAATTCCCTTCATGTTATTCCAACCATTAATGGTATCCTTCTCAACCTCCGATGCAAAATTTTAACTCCTGGAACTCTTGGACATATCCACCAAACCAATAGAATTCTTGGTCTCTTGGATGGAAGAACTTCCATCCAGGGAACCAGTTTCCCCATAACCAACCTCCTCAATAGTTTCCACATTGAATGTTTCCTCATCAACCATATCCTCCTCAATAATATCCTCAGCCTTATCAGCAGTATCAGTAGTCGCAGCTGCAAATCCATAATAACGATGTCCCCAATGTGCCTATACGACCGTAGTTGCCTACTCAACCTAACCCCAACCTAAATAATAAAGCAGTCCATCAATTTGAGACTGCCAACATTCCTGCTTACTCCATTACTCCAGTTCCCTGTAATGACATCATCTTACGATTAGGGAGGGTAGTGAAGCCTTTGGTCATTGAGGATGTTCCATCCTCTGTGCCTGAAGAAAGGATGAACCAACAGTATTTATCCAATATAGTGATCCCCATTATTGAGGACGCTGAAAATCCTACCAAGATACTGGCTGAAACACAAGAAGAAACATCTATCGACACACAGCCTACACAATTGGTTAGGGAACCACCATACCCTGAAATATTAATACTAACAAAGGCAGTGGGACAACCTCAATTTAACCTCTTAGGAGAATTAAAAAACCTCTTAGGAGAGTTAAAGAACCGTTCTGGATCTGTGTACAAGGAAACCAGGAAGAAAACCCAGGGATCCTCCCACTGTTCATGTCATAGGGAAATTATCTGACTTAATAATGTGAAAAACCTCTCATCCAAATATGATGATCCTGGGAATCCCACTGTCACTGTGCAAATTGGGAGTACATAGATACCCAATGTACTAGTAGATTTAGATGTAGCAATTAACATCATGACCATTGAAACTGTAAGGAAACTCAGGCTCACTAATCTCAGGCCAACTTCTACCGTTTTAGAACTTGCAGATAGATCCACTATTAAACCCCAAGGAATCTTGAACAAGCTCATTATCTCAATTGATTCATGGGAATATCTGGCTGAATTCTTGGTTTTACAACCCAAGTCACAGCTATGAGGACACCCACTAATCATGGGAAGGCCCTGGTTAGCCACAGCAGATGCTTGCATCGGCTGTCAGTCTGGGTCTATGACCATATCAAATGGAATTGAGATAAATAACCTCACTCTCTATCCTCTAGCTCGGTCGAGTCTAGAAGCTGAAAATCCATTATGGATGGAGCTAGATGAAGAGGAGGGAATTCAGCCATTATTAATGATAGGAAAGGCCTTGACTTTTAAGGATGAAACTGAAGATGATGCTATTAATAATTTCATCAGTGAACCCACTTCTGTCAATAAATAAATTTATTAGATCCTAAATGATACTCTAAGTGAAGAAGAACAAGAAAATCTCACATAGTTCCAGTGTTTAAAAATTCAAAAAGTGTTCCTGTCAAGATAGAGTCTGGAAAAACCCTGAATATCAATCCTAGTATTACTCCAAATGAACAGGAACGCCTAATCCCTCTCTTAAAAAAACATAAGGGGGCATTTTCCTGGGAGTACATAGACATGAAGGGAATCTCTTCTAGTATGTGCACCCACCATATTTATATCAAAAGTGACTCTTGACTTGTGTGCCAACCTCAATGAAGAATGAACCCAAATCGTAGGGACATAGTGAAAGAAGAAATTCAAAAACTCTTGGAAGCAGGATTTATATATCCCATATCAGACAGCAAGTGGTTGTCTCCACTTGTGATAGTACCCAAGAAGAATGGTAAATGGAGAGTCTATGTGGACTATAGAGAGGTAAACAAGGCAACATAGAAAGATCACTTTCCCCTACCTTTCATCGATTAGGTACTTGACACCTTATCTGAGAAGAGGTTTTTTTCCTTCTTGGATGGGTTTAGTGGGTAAGATCAAATTCAGATTGCTCCTGAATCTTAGGATATTTAGACACTTAGGAGTTAGTTAAGATCAACTTGTATAATATATCCGTTAGGTAAAAGTGTGTTTCTTTAGTATGCATTAGTATGCATTTGTAAATATTCTAATCCGACGGTCACAATATGTTCTAGACATAGAGTGATCCGACGATTCAACTTCTCTTAGATCATACCTACCATTGATCCATGGCTTAACACCCGATTGGTCTATGATCTCTATTTAAAGAGCATAGAGGGCCCTTGGCTAGTTGATCGATTATGAGAATCTCATGTAACTTTCTTTCTTTTGCATAATAAATTGCTCCAAGTAGCTATTTAGCTGGGGCCATGGACTGTTTCCATCTCGAGGGTTTTAACCACGTGACAAACATCGGTGTGTTGATCTATGATCTATTTGTGTGAAGCAGTTGCTCAAGGTGTTTGGTCTTTTGGGAGAACCTTGTGTACCCGAACATGATAAGCTTTAATGAAAAGCCGCTTTCGGTTTTGATCTAGATCTGGAACCGGTGTTGCCGAAACTTTGAAATGGTTTCTGGTTCTAGATTTTTTGTGCATTTTTGTCTTGTGGGAGCTATTCCATTGCATCCAGAGCATCGTTTCCAATGGGAAATAGTTTTCGTTTCATCGAAAACTGTTTCCGTTTGTTCCATAAACACCCATTTCGGCAAATCTGATGATATAATGTTACAGTGACGGATTTGTTTTTTTAAATCTCTCATATCTTATCAGTTTTATTATTAGATATTTTTTGTTTTAGTCTCGGACTGTTGCCTTCCCTGACTGCATATGATCTTTGCCGTGCACCTTGCGCAATCGTGACGAATCAGAGATAGTATGGGAAAGTTTTTTTCTTGTCTTCTCGGCTACGTATGCTCTTTGTCGTGCACCTTGTGCAATCATGGAAAATCAGAAACAATGAGAAAACTTGAAAACGTACACTTTCCTAGTAATCTAACCAAGATCTAACCCCATTGTGTGGAAGATTTTTTTTTTTTCATTTTTTTTTGTGATTTGTAGGAAAAAAAGGCAAGCACGGAGAACGAGAGAGAAGAGTTTATTAAAAAAAAAAAACCCTTCTTCTTTCCATTCTTTTACGTACCTTTTAAACTTAGCTCATTTGGTCCAAAGTTGCTTTATTCCTTAATAGGTCTTGAGTTCAAGTCTTATTAAGCTACTTTTTAGTGCATGCAATTTCTATTTTCAAGTTACTTTATTGTAAAAGTGCATCTCACATAAATAAAATAAAATAAAAAGTGAGTCACTTAAGTCTTTTAATTTATTGCCGCACTATCTAACAGTAACATTATTGTAAAAGTGAACCTCACTTATTCTACAAAAGTGATTCACGTCAAAGCAAATTTATTGTAAAGTGTTTGTCAAAGGTTGATCTTGGGAAGAGGGTTTTTTTTTTAGTTGGTCAAGTTAATATCTGCCACGACACTATTGGGGACATCTTCAACATTTTCTTTGATCAAGCATAACTTCATCATCCATAATCAATTTTCAGTGCCATTTTTTTTAAAACAGCATATTTTTTTTAGCTCTTTGCAACCAGATAGTTAGTTTCTATTTTTTCAGCCATTATTTTACATTATGGCCGCCCCTTGTGATATTCTACTTACAAGTTCTAACTATTTCTCATGGAAATCTTGTATGGAGGATGTTCTACGAAGTAGGGTACTTTTCAGGATAACCTTAAGGAAAGAAACAGAACCCACTGATGATGATAAGAAAATTAAATGGGAAAATAGACATGGTGAAGCTCGTGGATTGATTGAGATGTCAATCTATACT
This sequence comes from Pseudotsuga menziesii, assembly GCA_001517045.1. Taxonomy (NCBI): domain Eukaryota; kingdom Viridiplantae; phylum Streptophyta; class Pinopsida; order Pinales; family Pinaceae; genus Pseudotsuga; species Pseudotsuga menziesii. The sequence goes on from LPNX011158329.1 coordinate 77,788, forward strand.
GATTTGTGATTCCACATATCTGGAATTGATGAACCTGATAAAGCTTGGGAAAAGTTGGAATCTATGTTTGGTAAACACAATGAAATTCGGGGTCATCAACTTGATAATGAGTTACTTTCCTCGAATCCAAATAATTTTTCATGCATTCAAGACTATTTATCTAAGTATAAAACTCTTAGACTCTTATGTGCAGAATGCAAGATTAAGAAAGAAGACAAACAATGTATTTATCAAATTCTTTCCAAACTTGGACCTGCATATTCTATTTTTTTATCTACATTCTACTCCATGAAAGAATCCTTGACTATAGCTAGCTATCAAGAGCCTAGTCTTGAATTCTTTTGTGATTCCTTAATTAGAGAGCAAGATAAGCTCATTCATCTTGGAATAATTAACAATGCAGATACATTTGGGAAAGCCTTATTGTCCCAACATAAAGAAAAGTCCAAGCCTCCCAAGAAACAAAAATTTTGCAATAATAAGCCAAACAACAAGGGTCCCAAACCCTCTCAGTCAGCTCCTTCTTTAAAAAATGACAAAGGATCCAAGCAAAAAGGAAAGAAGACTGAGCATCATTGCAATTTTTGTGGGAAAGATAATCATGATGAATCTAAGTGTTTCAAGAAGATGGAAGCCTTGGAAGCAGCAATGAAGAAGCACAACATCACCCTAGATTCGTCTTCAGAATCTAAATCTCATGGACATGCACTTTGTGCTTCTGGTTACTCTTATACTGCATCTTCTTCTTCTACTTCAAATGAATGGCTCATTGATTCTGGAGCATATTATCATATGGCTAAGGATCAAGCCATATTTTCTACTATGCATGAATGTAACGCCAAACAAATATTTGTTGGTTATGATAGATCTCTAAGTGTTGTAGGGTCTAGAACTATTCTAGTAGAAAATGGTCATTTCAATGATGTACTATGTGTTCCAAAAATTTCCTGCAATTTGTTATCAGTCTATCAAATTACTCATTCAGGTGAAGGTAAAACTGTGACGTTTACACCTCACCAAGTTGTAATCAAGGATTTTAAAAATCCTCAAAATGTCCTTGCTACTGGAACTGTTGATGATATTACCAGGTTGTACAAATTTAACAACTTTGGGTCATCACCCTTTCCTTCAGTTTTTGTTGCTCATAGTGATAACTTGAGCAAACTTTGGCATGAGCGATTTGGTCACTTAAATTATCGCTCATTGCAACAACTATGTAAAGACAATATGGTGACTGGTCTTCTGATGGTATCTTGCAAGGATGGTGTTTGTTCCGGTTATGTACTCGGAAAACATCATCATGACAGTTTTGACAAACGTGCCTCTTGGCACGCCTCGGTTCCTTTGGAGCTTGTGCATAGTGACTTGTGTGGTCCTCTTCCATCTGCATCCTTTTTTGGTTTCAAATATTTCTTAACTTTCATTGATGACTACTCCAAATGCACTTGGGTTTACTTTCTAAAACTTAAGAGCGAAGTATTTAAAATGTTCTTGGCCTACAAGGCCCTTGTTGAAAAACAATCTGGTCATCAAATTATTAAGTTAAGACCTGACAATGGAGGAGAATATGTTAACAACAAGTTCACTACTTTCTGCACTGAACGAGGAATTCAACAACAACACACTGTTCCATATACAGCACAACAAAATGGTGTAGCTGAATGGAAAAACTGCACTTTAAAAGAAATGGCTAATTGTATGATCCAATCTAAGGGACTAAGTCTTCAATATTGGGCTGAGGCCATAAATTGTGCAAATTACATAGTTAATCGCACACCCACTAAATTTTTACAAGGTATAACACCGAAAGAAGCATGGAGTAAAATTAAACTAGATGTAAGTCACTTTCGTGTGTTTGGTTGTGAAGCATGGGCTCACATTCCGGATGGAAAACGGAAAGCATTGCAGCCTAAAAGTGAAAAGTGCATATTTGTTGGATATTCTGAAAATGTAAAAGGTTATAGACTTCTTCAGCCCCATTCACATGATATAATCATTAGAAGAGATGTTAAATTTGATGAAAATCTCATGGCCTGTGAGCCTAACTTGGCGGGTGTGCCATCTTTGGCCTGCGAGCTTGATTCGGCAATTGTGCCTTATTCTTCTTCTTCCAACTTCCTTGACAGGTTTCCAACTCCAGTTTATGATGATGACAGTGAGGATGAAAATCCACCTCCGCCTACTCATGTTCCTCAAATTGCACCAACAACAATACTTCCTTGATGGGTCCGTTAAACATGTGAAGCAGCTGGTGATCTTGACGATGATCCTAGAGATCAATGTCGAACATGCTCTCAGTTTTAGTGAGCCTCTTCTCTTTTGGCTCAAGTTTTCGAGAATCATGATCCAGAAACTTTTGCAGAAGCTTCAGGAAATCCAGATTGGGATGCAGCTATGGATGAAGAATATCGTTCCTTAATCGCAAACGATACTTGGGATCTTGTTCCTCTTCCCAAAGGAAGAAAACTTGCGAAATGTAAATGGGTCTACAGAACTAAGTATGCATCAGATGAAAGTGTTGAAAGACTTAAGGCAAGGTTAGTTGCCAAAGGTTTTTCCCAAGTTGAAGGGATTGAATACAATGAAACCTTTGCCCCTGTAGCAAAAATGAACTCCATCCGTCTTGTTCTTTCCCTTGCAGCCTTACATAATTGGGAAGTCCATCAAATGGATGTCAAGTCTGCCTTCTTACATGGTGATTTACATGGAACAACCTCCTAGATATGTTCAGAATAACTCTAGCATTGTTTGTCTCCTTAAGAAATCCTTATATGGCCTTAAGCAAGCTCCTAGAGCTTGGTATGCCAAAATGGGTAGCTTTCTCCTTGACACTAGTTTTTCTAGATGCCATTCTGACCCTAATGTCTATACTAAGAAAGTAGGAAACCATCTCATCATACTTGTACTTTATGTTGATGATCTTATCTTTACTGGTAGTGACCCTAAACTTATAACCCATGTGAAATCCAATCTTAAGAAAAATTTTGAAATGTCAAACTTAGGACATTTGCATTATTTTCTTGGTTTCCAAGTCTTGCAAACCAAAGAAGGAATCTTTCTTTCCCAGTCTAAGTATGTTTGTGACCTTCATCGTCGCTTCCACATCGAAGATTGTAAACCAGCCCTTCTCCCTTCCAGTCTGGAGTCAAACTTTCTGCCACTTGTACTTCCCCTGAAGTAGATGCCACCTTGTATCGTCAACTTGTTAGTAGTCTTTTATACTTGACTCATTCCTGTCCTGACCTTTCATTTGCCGTTAGTCGTGTTTCCCGTTATATGCAAACTCCTCATGAAAGTCACTGAAAAGCAGCAAAAAGAATACTTTGATATATTCGAGGTACAATTTAGTTTGGAATTCATTACAGTACAGGGGGGAAACCTTTGTTGGTTAGTTTTACTGATTCAGATTGGGCCGACGAACCTGATGATCGAAAGTATACTACAGGTTATGTTTTCAGTCTGGGATCTGGACCTATTGGTTGGGCTTGTAAGAAACAACAAGCTCTTGCTCTTTCTTCAACTGAAGCAAAATATCGAGCCGCAGTTAATTCTAGTCAGGAATCTTTATGGCTTCAATAGATCCTTTCATAGTTTGGATTCTAGTAGCAGCAGCCTACTCCACTTTGGTGCGACAATAAAAGTGCCATCAAGCTTGCCAAAGATCCAGTTCTACATCAGTGCAACAAACACATTGAGCTACACATGCACTTCATCAGAAATCTTGTTCATGATAGTGTTATTGAAGTTCTCTATTTCCCTACAGATGATCAAGTTGCAGACATCTTCACCAAGTCTCTTACAGAAACGAAGTTTTCTAAACTTCGATCTATGTTAGGAGTTCAGGAATGTGTCTTAAAGGGGGGATAGGCTCTAATGCCTCCTTCCTTCTCCTAATAGTGTCCCTTTTGTAAATCCTTCGATCCTATCCCAAGTTGTTCTTAAGGGGGGATGTTAGGATATTTAGACACTTAGGAGTTAGTTAAGATCAACTTGTATAATATATTTGTTAGGTAAAAGTGTGTTTCTTTAGTATGCATTAGTATGCATTTGTAAATATTCTAATCCGACGATCACAATATGTTCTAGACATAGAGTGATCCGATGGTTCAACTTCTCTTAGATCATACCTACCATTGATCCATGGCTTAACACCCGATTGGTCTATTATCTCTATTTAAAGAGCATAGAGGGTCCTTGGCTAGTTGATCGATTATGAGAAGCTCATGTAACTTTATTTCTTTTGCATAATAAATTGCTCCAAGTAGCTATTTGGCTGGGGCCGTGGACTGTCTCCCTCTCGAGGGTTTTAACCATGTGACAAACATCGGTGTGTTGATCTGTGATCTATTTGTGTGAAGTAGTTGCTCAAGGTGTTCGGTCTTTTGGGAGTACCTTGTGTACCCAAACATTGAAGACCAAGAGAAAAATACCTTCACCTATCTCTGGGGAAATTTTGCATACAGGGTGCTTCCCTTTGGCTTATGCAATGCACCAAACACATTTCAGAGAGTTGTGATTGGCATATTTTCAGAATTGGTTAATGATAGTATGGAAATTTTTATGGATGATTTTACTCCTTATGGCAAGGACTTTGAATAAGCATTGAAAATTTTGGAAAAGGTTTTAACACGCTGCGAGCAGACCCATCTATCTTTGAGCACTGAAAAGTGTTATATGATGATGAGTGAAGGGGTAGTACTGGGGAATTTTATCTCTGCTGAAGGCATCCAAGTAGATTCCTATAAAATACGGGTAATTGAAAATATACCCACTCATGGAACTCAAAAATAGGTACGTAGTTTCTTAGGGTAGGCTAGTTATTATAGAAGATTTACATAAAACTTTTCCAAACTTGCCTCTCCTTTGTTTTTTTTTTGTTAATGAAGGATGTGCAATTTATTTGGAATGAGGCATGCCAGACAACGTTTGTTAAACTTAAGGATAAGTTGTCTACATCTCCCATCCTAAGGGGGCCCAATTGGGACCTTCCTTTTCATGTTTCTTCAAATGCCTCTGACACTGCCATTGGAGCATTTTTAGGACAACGGGATGGTCAAGCACCTTATGCAGTCTAATAAATTAGCAAAAACTTGGCCCCTGCTGAACTTAATTATAATGTTACCGAGAAGGATTTGTTATCCATTGTTTACTCCATTAACAAATTTAGACACTACATCACTGGATACCCCACCTTTGTGCACACCGACCACTCAACCATCAAGTATCTAATGAATAAACCTGTTACAAATTCTCGGGTAGCTAGATGGCTTCTATTGTTATAGGAATTTGATATCACTATTATAGACAGACCTAGAAAAGAAAATGTTGTCGCTGATTTCTTATCTTGTTTCACTAACAGTGATGATAATCTTCCTATTGAGGACTCTTTTCCAGATGAACACTTATTTACAGTTTCAACTTATTCTCCTTGGTATGCAGATGTTGCTAACTACTTGGATGTATGGAAGCTTTCGGCACATTTGTCAAAAAGAGAGAAGAGGAAAATCATTCAACAAAGTGCTAGGTATTGTTGGATAGGCGTTCATCTCTTCTACATGGGTCCTGATCTTGAGATCAGAAGATGTGTAAAAGAAGATGAAATCTTCCATAGTCTAAAGGCCTACCATGACAAGCCATGTGGGAAACATTTTGCAGATAGGAGGATAGGTCATAAGGTGCTGAGAATGCGATACTATTGGCCAACACTTTTCAGGGATGCAAAAAAATATGTCCAATCTTGTGACAACTGCCAGAGGATGGGCCGACCTAACATATTGGATCAAATGCCTCTTCAACCACAATTGGTTGTTGAACCTTTTGACAGATGGGCCTTAGATTTTGTTGGCCCTATCAACCCTCATTCCAGGCAGAAAGCCTACATCTTGGTTTGTACCGACCACATGACAAAATGGGTAGAAGCTGTGGCTTTGGTGAAAGCCAATGACCAGGCTGTAATCAATTTCCTGTATGGTGAAATATTTACATGTTTTGGAGTACCCAAGGAAGTGATTACAGATGGAGGACCTCATCTTATGTCACATAAATTTGAAGTTTTGCTACAGAAGTACCATATTCAGCACATGATAGATTCACCGTACCATCCCTAGGCCAATGGCTAGGTGGAAAGCACTAACAAAGTTATTGAAGCTATCCTTACCAAAACAGTCAAGAGCTATCATAGAGACTGGGATGATAGAATTCCAGAAGCATTGTGGGCATATCGTACTACTTGGCGCAATACTATAGGTTTCTCTCCTTATGACTTGGTGTATGGAAAAAGTATTGTCTTCCCCATTGAATTTGAAATCAAGACCTTGAAGAAAGTTATGGAGGTAAACTTAGATGTGACTGAATCCCAGAGAAGCAGAATGAATCAATTGAATGAACTTGATGAGAAACATTTAGCTGTTGTGGATCAGACAGTATTAATTCAGCAACAGAGATCCAATTGGCACGATCGATTCATCAAAAAGAAAGTATTCTATAGAGGAGACTGGGCATTATTATATGCTTCAAGATTCAAAAGGGACTTCAAGGGTATAAAGTTACGCACAAGATGGTTGGGCCCATACCTAGTAGACAGAGTATTTGACAATGGTACAGTTCACCTGGTTACCATTAATGAGAATCGTGCACCATTATTTGCTAATGGTCATAGGCTTCAACTGTACCATAAGCCCATTTCGATGGACACATTCACTTCACAGATTGTAGCTGATCTGGAATACTAGTTAGAACAATAGCATGAGTCTTTCTCTGCCTCTGTCAATCTTTAGACAATCGCTGTGATTCCTACATAAATTTTTGTACATAAATAAATTGATATTTTTATTATTATTTTTATTTTTCCTTTGTGCTTGATCCGTTTTATTTTTTAAGAATATGTGCAGGGATGTACCTCAGGAGCAATGGTCATGATCGGGCCTAATGACTAGGGGCTTCCTTTTGTAACTTCCTGATTCAGAATAAAACTCCTTAAAGAAAAATAAACAACGAGCAGTCATTCGCAGCTGTGATTCCTATCAAAATTGCCTATTTTTCTGTTTATTTGCAGCTGCAACACCGAAAAAATTGCCCTTTTTTCCGTTCCACGCAGCTGCAACACCGCAAAAATTTTCCTATTTTTCTGTCTACCTGCAGTTGCAACACCATAAAAAATTTCCTATTTTTCTGTCTACGTGCAGCTGCAACACCGTAAAATAACCTCGTCTTTCCTGTTTCGCGTAGCTGCAACTACGTAAAACCTTACCTATTTTTTCATTTATCTGTAGCTGTAACATTGTAACCTAATTCCTTTTTCCACCCCGCGCAGTTGTAACTCTATTTAAATTTTTCCCATTTTTAACTTTTCTGGCAGTTGCGACTCCATTTAAATTTTGTCGATTTTTACCTTTTTCGGCGGCTGTGACTTTGTTTGAATTTTGTCCATTCTTACCTTTTTCGGTGGCTGCGACTCCACCAAACTGGCTAATTTTTCTATGGTTCACAATTGCAACTCTACCAAACTGGATGATTTTTCTATGGCTCACGGTTGTGACTCCCCCAATATTGGTAGAACTTCCTACAATTTTGGTTCGCGACTCCTCCAGATCTAGCCAGAATTCCCACTGTCAGCAATTCCGACTTACTTTACAGCATTCATTCTATTTTTGGTGGGATTGACAAGATGGTTTTGGTCCGCCGGGAGAAAATATCATGACAACATGCTTGCAATAATGTTCAAATTTAAATGGCTGCACTTCACACGCTTTATTATCCTCAAGGGTCACGGTTCATAGCATATTTACGAAGGTATGGTTCTGATATCTACTTGATTAAGTGTTAACTAGATTTGACAGAATTAATCATGCCTTCCTTTTTGTGCCCATTATTACACCCGCATACCATTAAGTGTCCACTTGTACGACTTACTGGCCATTTAAGCTTATCCTATAACCGCCACCTTTCCTAATTTGGGATAAATTTTCCCAACATTTCCATGCTCATAACTTTCTGGATTTACCCAACTACACTCCGAGTTGTTCATGCATACTTTGTGCTTTAACCTCCATTGTCAGGACCTACAATATGTTGGGCTGCTAAAGAATTCAGAAGGAAAACGAACATGGGTATCACAATTCAGCATGAACCTCCAAATACGGCGAGAATTGAGAAGAAATGCTGAAGTTTTCGCTATTTTTGAAGTTGCGGGCTAGACTGAATTCTTCCAATGCCTGAATGGGTTCCATCGAGAGATAGCTCTACAATTCACTTTAAATCTTACAAAAACCCACTCAGAGGTTAGGGGGTTACATATAGAAGTCTCTGAAGCAATAGTGGCTGAAGTCATTGGCCTTCCTCAGGGGGGAAGAGCCTAGTTTGTTCTAAGAACCACTAATTTTGCCTCAGTACAGGATTTTCTAATAGAGGGGGAACAAATTCGTCAGTCAAGGCGATGGATAGCATTAAAATCATTGCCTCGTCCATGGGATCAAGTAGAAGTCTTCCTCAAAAAGTATATCCCCTGTGAAGGTAGGTATTGGACTGTTTATTATTCTAAACTTCCTCTACTATCTCATCTACGCCATAGGGCCTTATTGAATATTCCATTTTATCTATTTGAAGACCTACACCATATGGCAGGGTTTGTCAGAACAACCAAGCATCCAAACTCCTCCCTTACCCATCATGGCCTAATCAAATTAATAATATTAAGGGCCTTAGCTCAAAGGAACCAAAATTGGGATCAATTCATAGGTCAAACTCAAATAAACCTGGAATCAGCCCTTTTTCCTGGCATTCCAATAGAGGTAGAAGTAGAAGTACCTGTACTCTTGGGGGTTGTTCAAATCCAAGAGGAGCATGTAAATGTACATTTGGGTGGAGATGAGGTGAAAAAGGAGGACCGGAGTCCCTCCAATTTAGTTGGGGGGGGGAGATGAGACTGGATCAGATGATCAGTCAAATGACCAAGCAGAGGAATGGGAGGAAAATGCAAGAGAAAACCCTGTGAAAAGATTAAATAATGTGGAATATCTGATAGCAGAGGCTGAAGCTGGAGCATCCTTGGATGCTGTGAAAACTAAATCCAAGGATGTTAGAGCCATGATAACAGAAGAGAATGCAGAGGTATTGACCATTGAATCTTCCCCTGAATGGGGGGGAACTCTGATTGAAGAAGAAAAGGAGGACGTTGAGATAGAATACATCCCTTCCACATCAACTCCAAATATGGAGATTCCTGCACTACGAAAGAAAAGAAGGAGGTCAAAAGAGGAGGTGTAGGCATCACTAACAATAAGAAGAAAAAGAACCAGGTCGGTTACAGCAGCTGAAGCAGGAAGGGAAAGATGGGAAACTCTAGAAGCATAGATTGAATTCCCCATTCTGAGACCCAAAGAAAATGATGCCCCACAAGAGCTAGATGCAGAGGAACCTCAAATTGAGGGACTTTTACACGAAAATGGTCTACTGAAAGAAGAAGTACAGACACTTCAAAAGGAACTAGAAAACTGGAAGGAAGCATGCAGAAAGTAGGTAGAAAGGAAGCTGCAGACCGATTAGAAGGATCACCTCCTGCTGAGGATGGTGAGGAGGAAGAGAGAGTGGTATGCCCTGTGTGTGAGGAAATATTTAACGAGTCAGGCTACAAATTCATAGTTCATGCCTTTGTGACACAACAACTCGTACCAGCAGCTGTGAAAGAATAAGGACAAGAAGCACCTAAGGTGGAAGTGAGGGATGCAGAAGAAATGGTCCCTAGTACAGAAAAGGGGGAAATGAACAAGTACAGTCACAACCAGTAGAAGAAACATAAGTGCTCCTGGGACAATCTGAGTGAAAGGACATTGAATCTCCCCAAGAGAAACCTCAACAAATGGAAGTAGTAGATAAATAGGGTGTTGATACATAAGAAGTAGCATCCCCAAACATTCTTGTTGAACTTTCCACCCAAATTGGGGTAGATGAACTAGAGACTGAAAATATTCCTGATTTCAACGAAGAAGTCTATGCTATGACTCTTGAACCATCTCGGAGCACAGAATTAATAGAGATGGAACCTCAGTAGCAGGATAATGATGAAGTTGACCAGGATGTTGTCACACAAGAACCAACATCCCCAGAAATTTCTGCTGAGATACTCATGAAACAAGAAGAAATCAATCCTGAGGTGGACATAATTCCTGATTTGGATCTAGGAGAGGATGAACAAATGCAATCATAGTCCCTGGGGGACACTAAAATTCTCAAAGAACAGCTTCATATTGCTGAGGACATGGAAGTAACTCAAGAACAACCCCAATAGCATGAATAAATAGAAGGGCAGGGCTCTGATACACAAGAACCAGTAGCCCTGCATCTACCTGTAAAAGTTGCAGCTAACAGTCAGACAGATGTGGAGATTGAAATCCAGGAAGAGGTTGTCACACGAGAACCAGAACCTTCACAATTGGCTGTTGAGGTTGCTATAGGAGAACTCCAAGGAGAGGATGATGTTACACAAGAACTAGCATCCCCATAAGTTGTTTCAGAGGCACCTATACAAGTTGAAGTTGTTATAGGAGAATTCCAAGGAGAGGATGTTGTTACACAAGAACTAGCATCCCCAGAAGTTATTATAGAAGTACCCATGCAGACAGTGCAGAATGTTCAAACTAGAGCATCAAATGGAAAGGTATGGACTCAACTTTCGCAAAATTTTGTCAATCTGGATTCTGATAATGAAGATCATGCTGAAGATGAAGGGATCTAGAGGCTGACAAAACAACTCTCAATCCTAAGAATAGAAGTGAGGAAGTGGAAGAGTCCGGTGGAGAGGTATCAAGAAGGGATGGTTCCCCTTGATGTACATAGGAAGACCATCAGGGAATTGAAGGAAAGATGGGTAGAAGAACTAATGTTCCAGAAGCTTCATTGGGAAGAGATACAGAAAGAGCTAAAGGAGCTGAAAAAAGTTCAAATCCATGCAGGTGGAAAAAGACCAGCTGTATACTCTCTCTGAGGAACTGTTAGGTACCAGAGCACCATCCTCCTCTTACCCTATGTTTTTATTTGAACAGTTCATTTGGTTTAAATTGAAGGCTGTAAAAGAAGGGAGACCTTATGAAATAGCTACCTTAGCTAAATTTCTGGAAACATTTATGGCAAGTGATTTTATTGAGTAGAAGTTGCTTTGTGAGCTCTATTTACATGAGATGGCAAGTGATTTTATTGAGTAGAAGTTCCTTTGTTAGCAATCATGTTCATTGGGAAATATCCTTCCAAACTTTTTCTCATAATAAGTCCCACTCTAACCTTTAGGTTCGAGGTGAACCTCAAATTCCTCATCTTCTCCTTACCCATCAGCAGCGTAGACTCACATGTCCCATCCAAACTCCCCAGATGATGGACCTTCAAGAAAAGGTTATGTCTACTTGTGTCAGCCATATTTCCAAGCATCAGCAATTGGCTTTGGAAGGTAGCTAGCATAGATGGCAAGCTGCCTCTTCAACCTTGAGAATTAGATATCCCTACTATTACAGGAACTTTAAACATACACTTTCCAGGGTTGAGGGATATATGGGATGCATGAAGGAATGTGGAGTTAATTGGCTGGGACTAAAATTCAAATTCCCGTCATCTAGTGGCCAGCAAAACCATACATGGAAGACTTCTCATTGACAAAGGAAGAAGAGAAGAAGTGTTGGAGATATTGGGTTTTCTATAATGTATTTTTGGAAAAACAGGGAACACCTAAAATCCCATATAACTTTTCCTCTCTCTATGAACGAAGTACAATGCCATATTCAAATTCAGACTAATGGAGGTTGTTGCATAGGGACATGCAACAGGACAGTTGGGGGGAGATGTTGGGCCTAGAAATGACCCCTTTTTTACCACATTTAGCTATCTCTTTTTTCCCTATCTTACTCCATTATATACACCAAACAGATGTTTTCATTCACTTGATCCCTCAATTCATACAGGTATGGTTAATTATTGTCTTATCTTATTAATACTTATGATTGTTGTAATCAGGACTCTATATCTTGGATTATGCTAACATATGGTGATTTTATAAAGATAATTCGAGATGTAAAGGATACAGGTGTAGCAAGATGAATGATTCAAGAGAGAGATTAACATTCATTGCTGAGATGATCGCCACCTATTCCATCTCTGCACAAAGGACGCAGTCAAAGGTTACTATTCCACGCAAGCTATACAAGGGTGGCTGCAACAGACTTAGATGCAACAATGCGTCACTGCTTGAAGGTATATGCAACCGAAGGAGCATCTTCTAGATTGATCCTGTTATATCATTGTTGGCTCGAGTAATAGCCTTCATATATTTTATGCTTCTATCTTTCCCATAGTTGTAATAGCGTATTGTAATTGGGGCAGCCTAAATATCAGAGATCTTCATGGCTATCCAATATCAGCGAGTAGCAGTTATGATTGTGAATGTATAAATATTGGAAACTATTCCGAGCCAGGGGTTGGAAATTAATTGATTTTATTATATAAGCTATGAAAGAGACTGTAGATTCAGTTTTATCATTTAATACAAGGAGAAGGATTCTTCTGATCTCGGCGTTTAACGTGTGTTAATTTCTGGCGTCTCTGATCAAAGGCTGGGCCCGCCTTCCTACAGAGATTTCCGAGTTAATTAGGTATTTATTTCCTTTGTTGTGTGGTGTAGATGTTACAGTAGATTCATTCTTTTATAACAGCTGCAACAGTAATGATTTATTGTGTGTGAATTCAATTGATCAGTAATTGCATTCCTTGTGAGGTGCAACAGAGTGGTGTGACAGTCAACTGTGTAGACTAATTTCCTTTATGCAATTGTGTGATAATTGTAACAACCGATCTCATCCTTAGTTTCTTTCAATTGATGTCTTTCTTGAGTTTTGTTAATTAAGTCCATTTGTAGTTATAATTGTTGAAGCTCATTTTTTGCATTTCTGAATTCTAGATCAAGTTGGATTGAGATAGTTATAATGGATCTTCAGATGGCCTGGTAATTTAGGATTTAACTTTCTGCAAAAGTAAATCTAGATGTTTATTCTTTGAATCTCTTATTTCTAGATTAAGGATTGTAAGAAGGTATTTTTTATTTTGCATTCTTAAGAAGGTAAATTAGACTAAGTTGATAATGGGATGAGTTGGGATGAACATGAAGGTATGATAATTCATTTACAATATCAGCTACTTAGTGTTTAAGCATATACAATGCACATTATCTTTGAAATAAAACACTTCCCTGGGTTGACAATTTATATTGAACACTCTGTATGTTGGCTTTAATTAACTTGCATATAGGGTGCCCAACAGATGGGAAGAGGGAAGGGGACCTATGAGAGATTAAATACTTTATTGCAAATTCTCAACCTTAGAACTCTCCCAATTGCTTACATTTCCTTTCAATGATCCAATTACTTCCCTTTTATTGTTAAGTCCAATACTTGAATGCCTATGTGAGGTTGGTGAGGAATATATTCTCATGTAGTTAGGGAAGAATGGGATGAGTATACTTCTATGATTACTATAAGAGTCCTCTCTTCTATGTTTAGAAGTTAATACAATTATATTTTCCACAATTCGAGTCTCATATTTTGGAGTCTACCATCCATTATTCACTATGAAAATTTTTGGACAACAAATTTTACATTACATAGACTTCTTGCTTTTCTTGTTCATCTGATTTCCATCATCAATTACCAGATAGAGCATAACCACACATTTGAATTTGGAAGGAGAAATTGTAGATTTGATGAAAAAAAGAGATGGTTGTAGGTGAGCATAAAGGTTGATAAATTTAGGAAACCTTATCCATTGATTTTTATTACTTCCTTTTTCTTGAGAATCAATGTATTAATTCTACAAGAGGTTCTCCAACATCATACAACAGATTGGACTCTTACTGTGTAAAATAGTAACCACTATAAGGATTGGATTTGTTGAGTGAACTATGGATCAATGAAAGGAAATTCCTTCCTTGTGTTGTGTGGGGTAGCTGGAAGGAGTTCCATGGTTGTGATGGTTGAGTGAGATTCATTGTAGCCAAGGAAAAACCCTGGCTACGTGCAGATGCACCTCCCTTCCATCTAGAAGATGAAAGGGTAGAGTCAATGGATAAAAGACAAGTTGCAACAAACTGTTAGCAAGTAAAATGAAAAATGAAGCATATACAGACTACAAAATAAATAAACTAAGATAAATAATTATACCTTCCTATCTGGTTTGAAATAGGTCCACCATGCCCAAACTCAGAAGCTGCCTCTCCACATGCTGGGAATGTGTGGAGCTTTGGCTCAACACACCAAGGGAATGAGAAAATGGAGGAATGGAGTTGTGGGGGATGAATAGCTTGAGATTGAAAGGTCTCTCAAGGTACTCATATGATAATTATAGTGATAGGAAGGAGGAATCATCTATGAAGGGGACCTCTAATTATAGTTTTCTTAACTTTTTAGGGTTTTTATCCCCTGGTTAGGTTTCTGGGCCCTACTTAGGGTTTTAATCCCTTTTTGCTTGTAGGATTATCTCCTTTTGGGGTTTGGGGGTTAGCACCATTGTTGTTAGGAGGGTTAGGTTGTTGGTCACCTCTTTGTGGTTGGTTGTTACCCTAGTTCCTTCTGCAGTTTCTCTTACATTTTCAATGTTTGTTATTGGGGGCGGGTTGATTGGGAAGAGTTTACAACACAAAAACTTGTCCTACGAATGTTGGCGGAGATGGGGTAGGGGCTAGAGCGGCTTGCATGGGTGGCACATAGTAAGCCAAAGGAGCAGGAGGGGCTATGATTCTGGTCATTGGTCTCGAATACGGTTGTGCTGGCCATGTTGGTGTGTGGGCATACTAAGTTAGCGCGGGCTGGGCATAAGAGGGTGTGGCTCTGGATTGAGCCATAATCCTTGATTAGTTGGGCACTTGGCTTGGTTGTGCAATGCTTGGGGCATTTATTGGGTGTGGTGGCATTATAGGAGGTGTCACATAGTACTGTGGGTGTTGGGAGACAGAAACTATGATGACATCCACAGCATGGGATGCGCCAGACGCATCACGATGAGAGGTGCTAAATGGTAGCATATTGGTAATGGGTCCACTAGCTGAGATATTGGTAATTATGGTGGGAAGGGACATGGGTCCTCCGTAAACTATTCCTCCATGGAAGGGATTGGGATGAAATAAAGCCATGGGGATAGATGGGGAAATAAATAGATTGGACTTAGACTGGTAGGAATCTGAGTCAAAATTAGAGGCAGTGTGTCCTTCTAAAGGTGAGGAGGGTTGTCAAGGAGTGACTCGATGGTGATGTTCTAAAGACCTGAGCTGAGGGGGGTGCCCCCTAAGTTGTGAGGAAGAATGTGGTGGATCGATAGTGGCTTATGGTGGTAACTGGTAATGAGTTTGGGACCCCGATTTAATGGCTTCCTATTGGCTCATAGGTGGTCACTCGGCCACCAAGACTTCTAGAAGACAACTCTTGGATTTTTCCTCACGGGCGTTCTACTCAATCGATAGAGGTTGTTGCCCATTTCGGTTGGATATTCCTCTCATTGGCCAGCTACTTTGGGGTTCCCATGGTAATCCTCACAATGAGTTTTAGGGAATATCCCAAGCACTTCCCATGATGAAGACAATTAGGGACTTATGTCCTCAAAATGAAAAATTTTGATTTAAAGTAAATTGGTAACTTTTAAAGGCTTGCTCGGGGTCATGAACCAAGTTTGGTTGAATTATATGGTATGGTTATGTGTGTACTTTGTATTGAGTTCTGTTTATTTAAATTATTTGTTAATCGTGTGAGAAGCAAATAGTACTAGAAATTCTGCACAGTTTAGGAAATGGGAAACACAACCTATAACATATGAACCAGCAAAAATGAAACGAACAAAAGTGCACTATAAAACTGTAAAATGTTATTCTACAGTTTGGCTGCCCTAATTTTTATCCCTCTTAGGCCAAGAAGGAGTGTTGGGCTCTCATCAAAGTGGGAAAAATAACACCCGTAGATCCATAGGTTACTCCTCAAATGGAAGGTTGCTCAACAGGGAGGACACGAACGCTGCAAAACCCCCAACGGTTTCCACCCCCTCTAGCTTCCAAGACACTTATTTTTAATGGATTAGAGAAATGTCAATGATAGGTGCCTATTACAACACTTTCTCAACCCTCTGTCTTATCTCAGAATACCTCGGAGGGTGATGACTGAGTAGAGGAGGAAGGGCTAGGTAAGGAGGCTAATTTCCATCTGAGCTTCAAGATAATGAAACAAACTTGCAGAAACTTAATCGAATAATAATAAGCAAATTTTCATTTGTAAACATTTAGCCATACAAGCAACTGAATGTAAAAATAACTTGAAAAATAGGCAAATTCCAGAGAAAGGCCAAAAAAGGCGATTGGGTCGCTAAAAAAGAAGAAACAAGAGCGATTGAGCCCATGGGAGGCCAAGTCGCACTTTTAGGGGCTGAATGAGTGACTGGGTCGCACCTTTAAATCCTGAATCAAGGACAACTTTTTTTTCTAGGTCGCTCTTTTCGGACCTGAATTAGCGACTGGGTTGCACCTTTCGGGTCCAAATGAGTGACTGGGTTGCTTTTGGGCCTAAAATAGCAACGACAGAGCCTACAGAGGCAGGTTGCCCCGGTCAGGGTCAAACAGGTGATTGGGTCGCTTTGTTCTATGCTGAATAGGCGACTGGGTTGCTCCTTTCAACCTAAAATAGGTGACTGGACCCGAAAATAAGAAAATTTAAAAAACAGAGTTAGGTACGTCCGACAGTAACGTGTACTGAGACGACCGGGCTCAGATCGACCCTCTAAGGGCTCGACCGGGTACAAAATCGAAAGAAAAATTGAAATAAACTACTAATCAACTATTCAGAAACCTGCAAAAAACTATTAAACCCCAGGGATCCTGTGGGATCAAGCCGACGAAGTATGGAGTCACTAAACTGTAGCCAAGGAAAACCCTTGGCTACGTGCAGATGCACCTCCCTTTTGTCTAGAGGATGAAAGGGTAGAGTCAATGGAGAAAAGACAAGTTGCAACAAACTGTTAACAAATAAAATGAAAACGAAGCATCTACAGACTACAAAATAAATAAACAAAGATGAATCATTATACCTTCCTATCTGTTTTGAAAGAGGGCCACCATGCCCAAACTTAGAAGTTGCCTCTCCGTAGGCTAGGAATGGGTGGAGCTTTGGCTCAACACACTAAGGGGATGAGAAAATGGAGGAATGGAATTGTGGTGGATGAATAACTTGAGAGTGAAAGGTCTCTCAAGGTACTCATATGGGAATTATAGCAACAGGAAGGAGGAATCATCTATGATGGGGACTCCTGCACCTCTATTTATAGTTTTTCTCAACTTTTTAGGGTTTTTAGCCCTTGGTTAGGGTTTTGGGCCCTACCTAGGCTTTTAATCCCTTTTCGCTTGTTTCTTAGCTCCTTTTGGGGTGTTTAGACCCCTTTTGGGGCTTTATCCCTCTTTTGAGCTTTTTAGCTCATTTTTGAGATTTTTAAGCTCTCTTGTGGGTTTTTAAGCCCTTTAAGGGTATTTTTGGAGATGTTTTTAGAGAAAAACATAGGTTAAATGGGTGTAGGGATAGAATGGGTTAGGACATGGATGTATTTGTATGGTGTAGGCTATATGAGAATTTTTTTGGGTTAACAGATTGCCCCCTGATGTGTGAGGGTAGGAGCTCATCGTATAGCCAACGGACATCATTGGATCTTGGGGATCGTGGAGAGACCTATGAAGAAGTGGTGCTTCCTCGTTTGGGACATGGTGGCTTTTGGTTTTGTATTAATGTTGGTTCCCATAAATGGGTGAGATACAAAGAATACATGACATGTATATGGATGATTCAGGACTCCCCATGATCGTAACATGTCAAAAAGAATAATGCAATCAAGGCTCCAAAATACAAAGGCCAATCATGTACAACTGTTGTTACATAATGATGGCCTTAATGAGAGGATCAATACAATACTGGTCTAAAGAACTGATACATCGGACCCATGGCATTCTCATGGAATGCTATATCTTCATAATTGATGATATGTTGGATCTAGAATGGTACATAACTATAGGGACTCATTGATAGAGAGTTAGAGTCTCTGTGGTACAATATGCTGCATCAATCATAAATCTATACAGAAGCATTGTTGGGGATTTTGAACACTTTCTCCAATGCAACCCGAAAATCACAAGGGACATGGAACTGTCTGGGTCCCTTAATAGACTCACCAATATGCTAGAGTTAGGTGACAACTGAGGTCTTTGACCAAATACTGCACAGACCAATACCCTGTGTGAGTCTCAACAGTGCGATGATGTGGCTGAAGTCAAGCACATGAGACATAACCATCCCGAGAGGCACTAAAGAGTCCTCTCAAGTGGTCCAAGGAACTCATCAATGAGGTTAATGAAACCATGGTATAGGGACCTCTGGGTCTATCCTCTAGAATAGATGTGTTGTCGTTGACAGAGGGAGACCTGCAACTGACCAAGGCAATGGTGTTTCCTTGACTAGAAGAGCAAGGGAGATAAACAAACATGTGGGAAAATCTGGGGACTAACTCACTGAGTGGGGAAACAAGGGCAAGGATTCACAAGGGACTCAAACTTCCTTTGTTCAGAGTACAACGGCAGGGATGACCTGGGAGAAAATGAAATGGACTCATGGGAGAGGGATCATAGTTGTTATACTGGGAATGTAACTGCAGATGGGAAATACATTGGGGGGTAGGTAACTTGATACTTTTGATATTCATTGGATCCAAGGAACAATCATCGCATAATACTCTGAACAAAGGTGACCCAATGGGGGAATGCTGCCGAACTGTAACATATGGGGTGGTGTGTACAGACACTGTTGTGGTATGATCTCGTAGATTTTTAGCGAGCCTGAGAAAGTAAATACTCGATGGTGCTTTCAATTTTAGAGAGTCTGAAAGCATGAAGAAGAATCCAATGGGGTCTCTTTTTCATTGATAGTCTCATGTACACGAAAAAGGATAAAAGTGTACGTAGGAGAGCTCTCCCATCCTTTTTTAGGGGACGAGAGGCTTCTTTACCGTTGGTAGTTCAATCAGGCCAGAAAATGTTAAACCTATACTAACTGGACGGTCATTCAAATAATTTTATGAGCATGAACGAAACCAAGTTTTCTCGATGATCCTTTCTTGAAGAGAAGGCTGGAAAAGAGCTTAAAGACAACCCATGATGAGATTTTTCATAGAGTTCAGTCCCAATGCCAGAGAAAGCATAAAAGGATGCAAAGGGAAATGTTCCTAGCTTGAGTGTGCCGAGGGAGTCCTTTTGATATGGAATTCTATGCAGTCCGTAAAAGGTGATAAACGAGACTATGTAAACTCCCTTTCCAATACTTTAACGAGTGGGAAAGGAATAAAATGTGCTCGACGATCGTTTCATTCGTTTAGGAGTCAGAAAAGAGCTTACCAGAAACTCCATTATGGTCAACCAAGACAGGGGGCACTAATGGTTCCCCATGGTGGGATGGTGAAAGGTGGTCAAAGATGACCAACCATGCAACACAAATGAAGTGGATGGCTCTTGAACATGCCAATACATGCATGGGAAGATTCACAGAAATGCATGCAAATCGAGGTGACTTTCGAGAAATGGTCCAAAAAATCAATTATTAAACATCAGACAGTGGTCTCATCAAAAGACAGAGGACGAAAAACTAAACCCGGAGGTGTCAAGGGTGTCTCAAACAAACTCTGGATGACTCTGACTAGAAACTAGTGGTGTTGCCTCTAGTGTAGTGATGCACAAGGAAAAAATAGACCAAATGGGGGCCTATGGGTACGGAGCTAGCTCAATGTACAATGTGCGATTCATGTGGTGGTACGCAAATCAAAGTGACTCTGGGAAATGGACCTGAGAATTAGGAGGGAGGCAGTCTAGAAGGTCATTTCTCGACCCAGGAGATTTTCGCACAATGGTGGCAGCTTCCTATTCTAGTAGAGGATGATCCATATATGAGCATGGAAAACTGGGGAGATATGGAGAGGACTCGACCTCGAGGACATGTCTAGGGACCTGATGCTATGCTAGCATGGTGGTAGCTAGATCACATGTGTGACATATTGTGTGCATGTGAAAATGTGGGACCGCACCCTCCAGTGGGCTACCGGTGATGCAAGGGCAGGGATCATATCAACCTGCTCACGTGCAAATGATGCGACGGAGTTCTATAATGGAATCATTGTGACTAGACGTGGAGAAACTACTGGAGGGGGTCACCGACTCATGGGAAAAAAAATTAAAAACAAAAAGAAACAACTATGCTATAAGTGACTCATGATGGTGGTATCAGGCATAGACTCTCTTGAGGTAGAGCCCGTTGTGTGACTTCTTCAAGAGGCGATTGTCTGAGTCAGCGAAGAGGTATGCCCCCTTTCCGAGATAAAGGTCGTTGGCAAGGTAGCATGAAGGAATCTAGTCTTTTATGGGAAGAACCAATTCCACACTATGGTTTAAAGGGAATGGGGTAAAACCAGTGGTGGTCTTACAGATCTCTGTAAGGTTTGTCGTTACACCAAAACTTGTAGATGTTGGTGAACATTTGAAACCCAGCACAAGGCCCTATCACCAGGAGTGGTGGTTAAACCACTTGTTTTATATTCCCAGAGGTGCAGCGGTTATACCATGTGGAGGTACCCGATACTCCAACACCCCACCTCCGGTGTAGCTTGGGGGAATTGAACCTGAGACCTCAGCTCTGATACCATGTAAGGTTTGCCATTACACCAAAACCTGCAAATGTTGGTGAACATTTGAAACCCAGCACAAGGCCCTATCACTAGGAGTGGTGGTTAAACCACTTGTTTTATATTCCCAGAGGTGCGGTGGTTATACCATGTGGAGGTACCCGATACTCCAACAATCTCTCCTTCATTGCATAAGTGGTGTCGAGATAGATCAGGTGGATCTTCCACAGCCGATGAGGCGGAAGGGAAACCGGTGCTATAGATCATGTAAATAGTATTGGTTTTGGTTTTGGTGGCCTTGCCCCCAGTCTTTGTTGGAGGAAAAGGGGCAGGCCTAAAGACGAGAGGAGTCTTTGAAGAACCAGGAGATAGGTGTGACATCATCTCAATTGGTTGGACAGGATTCAACACATCCTGGGGCCTCGGAGGTAGGGTAGGTGGTTTAAGGTACCACACAGAAAATCCTAGTGTGAAATCCTATAAGTTGTGGGTTCCCAAGATAAGCTTATTCACAATCCCAGATGGCAGGCAAAGGAAAAGGAAAAGAATCATGTTGATCGGGAATGAACCCCAATGTTTCCCTGGTAACGAAGGTTGAGGTTGGAATTCAGGTTGCGATGTGGTCAGAATGGTACTAGATGTGATAGTACACAAATCCTCTATTTCAGTTGGCGTAGATGGAGGTGGTAAGGCCGAGAAGGTGGTTGTCATAGAGGTGTGGGTGAATAAGCCCGGGGAAATAGTGGATAAGGAAGGGATTGACATGTTGTCGATGGAAGTATCAATGGTAGTAATAATATGTTCTAGTGTGGCAGACCCTTGCGGATTGTAGTACGTCAATCGGTCAAGTGTCAGGATCTTTCCATGATGAGGAAACATTAGGAGTCGAAAGACGGTGGAGGCCACGACTTTCATGGCATACATGTATCTATGTCCCAGGAGGAGGTTGTAATCAAGTTGTGCGTTGAAAACCTTGATGTCAATCAAAACCATTTTACCGGCTAATGATATAGGGACATTCGGAAAAATGTCTTGGGATTTGGTGGGGCGACCATCATAGGCGTGAAGGGTAGTAGTGGAGGGTTGGAGGGTGGGGGACCCAAGTGTTTGCTAGAAATTGGTTGACATGACAAAGGTAGATGCCCCTTCATCAACTACGTAGTGGTGCACAACCAAATTCCAAATTGAGACCAGAATTTGGAAGTCCATAGTAGACGACATTCTAGGTTCGCCGCGATCCAAATCGAACATGGTCAATCTGGAATCATAGGGATCCAAGGCACCAAGATCGGATAACAAAAATTTTCACTGTGACGGGAAGGTCTTGAGAACTTCTAGAGTAGACATGGTTGTGGTTGATTAGGCGAAGTCATCAACAATGTTGTAATTTGAAGCAACGCACATAGTTGCGTTGTTGGTGATACGTCGTAGTGGAAATTGTGGACCTTTTCTTGCCCCGTCAATGGGGAGTGTAATTATGTGAAGGGGTATGTTGGCAGTGTTAGAAGTTGATGTCATTGATGGGCTAGCAGTTTTTATGGTGGATCCATATTGATTGTACCTAGTCTACAGGTTGATTTCTTCAGCTGTCATTGCCAGCAGGTGATAGACACCTACTTTTGTAGGAGGGGTCATGGGGGGAGCTTCGGGTACGATTGCAACCAGTCCTTGGATATTTAATGGATTATGGGGCACCATGGGAGTAAGGCAAGGTGGAGCTGGGTTGGGTTGAGCCTGTGTTGCTACATTGGTGTCCCGTTGAATTTCATTTTGGAGAAGTTGCTTGACACGGTCCATATTCAGGCATTCATGAGTATAATGACTGTAAAAATTGCATAACTTACATGGATGATTAGTCTGTAAGGGAGCAGTACATCACAGTCGATTGGGATGATAGGGGTTTTGGGTTGGCGGGTTAGCACCATTATTGTTAGGAGGGTTAGGCTATTGGCCACCTCTTTGTGGTTGGTTGTTACCCTAGTTCCTTCTGCGGTTTCTCTTGCATTTTTGCTGTTGGTTATTAGGGGCGGGTTGGTTGGGAAGAGTCTGTAGCGCAAAAACTTGTCTTATGAATATTAGAGGAGATGGGGCAAGGGATGGAGAAGCTTGCATGGGTGGTTTATAGTAAGCCGTAGGAGCAGGAGGGGCTACGATTCTAGTCATTGGTCCTGAATACGGTTGTGCTGGCTAAGTTGGTGTGTGGGCATACTGAGTTGCGTGAGCTGGGCATAAGAGGGTGTGGCTCCGGATTGAGCCATCATCCTTGAGTATTTAGGAACTTCTCTTGGTTGTGCAATGTTTTGGGAATTGCTTGGGTGCGGTGGCATTATAGGAGGTGTCGCATAGTACTGTGGGCTTTGGGAGACAGAACCTATGATGCCATCTACAGCATGGGATGCCCCCGACGCATCGCGATGAGAGGTGTTGCGTGGTAGTTTAGTGGTAATGGGTCCACTAGCTAGGATATTAGTAATTATGGGGGGCAGGGACATGGGTCCTCCGCAAACTATCCCTCCTTGGAAGGGATTGCGATGAAATCCAACCATGGGGCTAGATGGGGAAATAAATAGATTGGGATCATATTGGGAGGAATACGAGTCAAAATCATAGGCAGTGTGGCCTTTTGAAGGTGAGGAGGGTTGTTGAAGAGTGGCTTGATGCTGATGTTCTACAAACCTGAGGTGAGTGGGGTGCCCCCTAAGTCGTGAGGAAGAATGTGGTGGATCGATGGTGGCTTATGGTGGTAACCGGTAATGAGTTTTGGACTCCGGTTTAATGGCTTCCTATTGTCTCACAGGTGGCCACTTAGCCACCAAGACTTCGAGAAGACAACGCTTGGCTTTTTCCTCACAGGCGTTCTAGTCAATCGGTAGCGTTCGTTGCCCATTTCGCTTGGAAATTCCTCTCGTTGGCTAGCTACTTTGGGGTTCCCGTGGTACTCCTCACAATGAGTTTTAGGAAATATCCCAATCACTTCTCACGGTGAAGAAAATTAGGGACTTATGTCCTCAAACTCCAAAATTTTGATTTAAAGTAAATTGGTTACTTTTAAAGGCTCGCTCGGGGTCATGAACCGAGTTTGGTTGAATTATATGGTATGGTTATGTGTGTACTTTGTATTGAGTTCTATTTATTTTAATTATTTGTTAATCATGTGATAAGGAAATGATACTAGAAATTCTGCACAGTTTAGGAAATGGGAAACACAGCCTATAACATATGAACCACCAAAAATGAACAGAACCAAAGTGCACCATAAAACTGTAAAATGTTGTTCTCTAGTGTGACTGACCTATTTTGTATCCCTCTTAGGCCAAGAAGGAGTGCTAGGCTCTCATCAAAGTGGGAAAAATTCCACCCGTATATCCATAGGTCACTCCTCAAATGCAAGGTTTCTCAATATGGAGGACACTAACGCCGTGAAACCCCCAACGGTTTCCACCCCCTTTAGCTTCCAGGACACTCATTTTTAATGGATTAGAGAAATATCAATGACAGATTCCTAGTACTACACTTTCTCAACCCTCTGTCTTATCTCAGAATACCCCGGAGGGTGATGACTGAGTAGAGGAGGAAGGGATGGGTAAGGAGGTTAATTTCCATTTGAGCTTTAAGATAATGAAACAAACTTACAGAAACTTAACCAAATAATAATAAACATATTTTCATTTGTAAATAGTTAACCATACAAGCAACCGAATGTAAAAATAACTTGAAAAACAGACAAGTCACGAAAAAAGGCCAAAAACAAGCGACTAGGTTGCTCAAAAAGCTGAAACAAGAGCGACTGAGCTCATGGGAGGCCAAGTCGCACTATTAGGGGCTGAATGAGTGAATGGGTCACACCTTTAAAGCCTGAATCAGCGACAAGTTTTTTTTTCAGGTCGCTCTTTTTGGGCCTGAATTGGCAACTGGGTCGCACCTTTCGAGCCTGAATGAGCATCTAGGTCGCTTTTGGGCCTAAAACAACAACGATGGAGCCTACAGAGGCAAGTCGCCCTAGTGGGGGCCAAACAAGCGACTTGGTCGCTTTTTTTGGGTTGAATAGGTGACTGGGTTGCTTGTTTAGCCCAAAATAGGCGACTGGGCCCGAAAACAAGAAAATTTAAAAAATGGAGTCAGGTACGGCCGGCAGTAACTAGTGTTGGGTCGAACAGACTCGAATCGACCCTCTGAGGGTTCGATCAGGTACAAAAATGGAAGAAAACTTGAAAGAAACTACTAATCAACTATTTAGAAACTTGCCAAAAAACTATTAAACCCCAGGGATCATGTGGGATCGACTCAACGGAGTCGCCAAACTGTAGCCAAGGAAAACCCCTGGCTACGTGCATGAACATAACTAACAATATTCTCTCTCATACTCAGAGCATTATATTTTTTGTTTTATAAATATTAATTTTGGTTATAACATATAATATATTGATGTATATTTAATTAAAAAAATATATATATATATATAGAGAGAGAGAGAGAGAAAGAAGTCTACTACCGTATTTTAAGTGTATTAGATTTTTTCGTTAAGTATTTTTTTCTGTATCAAATCATATTCATATATGTATTCGTACTTAAATGATGCTACCATGTATTTAAACCATCCTTATAGCTAATGTGAATATTGACTCGGTTTACTCTTAAAAAAGCTTTTATATTTAAAAAAAATAAGATTACAACCCATTGAAGGGAATGAATGTTGACTCTCTAAAGAAAAAATCACACTACACCTCCACTAAAAAAAAGTGCAAGAATTGACCTAATTAAAATCCCCATTCTTGCGCATGTGGAACGACTCTCTTTTCCACAATGGCCATGGTAAATTAAAATTTTTCACCATAAAAAGTAAAGGAAAAACGAGATCAAACCCACTAGTGCAACAAATATGGATGTTGATTCTTCTTGCCACAACGACAATGGCTAAATAATGGCATCTGAACAAATATAATTTTTACCATTGCGGATTATATAATTTTGAACACAATTATATTATTGTGAAGTTCTTTTTTGAAAAAAACATTGTTGTGGAGTTTATATATATTATTAAAATTATTTAAGATAAATAAATTTTAAATATATTTAATTTAGTTAATTTAATAATTAACAATGGCCATGGTAAATTAAAATTCTTCACCATACAGAAAAACGAGATCCAACCCACTAGTGCAACAAATATGGATGTTGATTCTTCTTGCCACAACGACAATGGCTAAATAATGACATCTGAACAAATATAATTTTTACCATTACGGATTATATGTATTCATGTATATTAATCTTGTCTCACATCAACCAAAAATTGATATTCTATATTTGTTCGTACATTGCCAAGTTCAACTTTGTCTTGTTTTAAAGTATAACCTTACACTACATGTAATTTTGCTAAAAAATTGTCTTCCTTAAATGTAAAAACAACTGTTAATGAAGCAATACCCACATACGTATCATATAAAGAGAAGGGTCCACCCGTTATGAACCACTCTCAGATCAATACAAGTCACAAAATTTTATTCACGCATAATAATACAACTATACATCGAAATCATGAAGAGCTGGATTAATAAATGCTGTAGCTGCGGGGCACATTAACCGTTGGATGAAGAGCTGGATTAAATCCAACCATTTTATGTGCCTCGCAGCCATAGCATTTATTGCTGCGCTGCGAGGTGCTTATTGCTCTCCTTCAATTAGGGACAGAAACTCAAACTGTACCTTTGTATCATCATTTGAGTGTTTTATGTACATTAAGATATATTTTATAAATTATCTTAGTATTTAATATTAACATAAGAGGTATTTCCTAGATGTAGAACAATTGGTGTCAGGTATGGTTAAGACCTCTCTTAAGCTGAAAGATACCTGGT
Source organism: Pseudotsuga menziesii (assembly GCA_001517045.1). Classification (NCBI taxonomy): domain Eukaryota; kingdom Viridiplantae; phylum Streptophyta; class Pinopsida; order Pinales; family Pinaceae; genus Pseudotsuga; species Pseudotsuga menziesii. The sequence goes on from LPNX011158329.1 coordinate 104,361, forward strand.
TCTAATCCAGTCGGATACCAAAAAATTCAACCATGTTAAGGGTTGGTGATCTTTAAAATTGAAATGTATATATTATTGTGGTTTATTGGTCTCAATCAATGTAAAATTTATTTTACATATAAAAGTACATTTATTTGATAACAATTATTTAATGTAGAGTTTATTTTTAGATATAAAGACATTTAGGTTTATTTCTCTTTCATCAATGTAAAATTTATTTTAGGTATAAAAACATTATTTCTTAACACTAATTTAATGATATTTAGGTTTATTTCTTTTTCATCAATATAAAATTTATTTTAGGTATAAAAACATTATTTCTTAACAATAATTTAATGTAAAGTTTATTTTTAAGTATAAAAATATTTATTTTATAACAATAATTGAAGGGAAGTAGATTTTATGACTAGTCACTTTAGTGATGAGTATTTTTTTAAACCATTTGAAGATACAAATAAAAATGCCAAATGCAAATATTTTGTGTTTAAAATTCAACTATACTCTACCCAACAATGATGTGGAGTTTTTTCGGAAAAATATATATATATATTTGAGATGCAAATATTTTGTGTTTAAAATTTAATTATATTATTTGGACATAATTATATTATTGTGAAGGTTTTTTTTTTTTTTAAACATTGTTGTGGAGTATATATATATATTATTAAAATTATTTAAGATAAATAAATTTTAAATATATTTAATTTAGTCAATTTAGTAATCAACATTTTTTTAGTAAAACTTGTGAAAAAAGATATTGTTAAGTGTTTTAATTCTAAATAACTTTTAATATTTTTTTTAACCTAAGTATTATATTAGTGTAGACTTTATTTTTAAATAGTGTTTTAGTTATAAGTATTATATTATTTTAGACTTTATTTTTATTAAAGTAGAAAACAAATTTGGATATTTTTAAAGTAAAGAATAAATTTTGCATGTTTTGGATTGGAAGTATCTACCAGCGTAGATCCAAATCCTAGGCTCTATGAAGCGTCTAGAGGGATCAAATCTCTCGAGCTGCATACCTCTTCTTAGATATTGTACTCAATGAGCTGTCAACTTTGGTGTGTCGTATATATTAGAAATGAACATTACAACATCTCCCCATACATGGTTTTAAAACCATATGCAAGGCCCTCCTAAAACCATGGGTTGTTTAGAAGGCCTTGCATATGGTCTTAAAACCATTTGCAAGGCCCTCCTAAACCATGTACAATAAAACCATGGGTTGTTTAGGAGGTCTTGAAAACCATGTGCAAGGCCCTCCTAAACCATCCACAATAAAACCATGGGTTGTTTAGAAGGCCTTGCACATGGTTTTAAAACCATGTGCAAGACCAACAATTTTTTGGGGGATAATTCAATCTTTTGTTTTTTATTATTTTGTTAGATAGGACCATTACAACATCTCCCCCATATTGTTTTTTTTTTAACTCACATTTTCTTTTTATAGATAATTAAATTTTTACATTTTTATTGTTTTGTTAGGTAGGAAGATTACATCTCCCTCATATTAGGTTGTTTTTCTAGCAGACATTTATTTTGGCTTATAATTAAAATTTTATTTTTTATTAATAAAAATAACGTTACGTAACTTACATAACGTTATGTAACGTTACAAGATCTCCCCCATACTGGGCTGTAGAGCGCCTCTCGGCTCAATAAGGATTAAGATGGATTTTTTTTAGTAATGTTTATGTGTAAAATATCTATGATTTAATAGTTTCATAGTTGGAATAGATTTTGATTAGGGTTAAGCCATCTTGTGATATTTTCAATTTTTGTATTCTATTATTTATTTCTTATTAGTTTTAATGATTATTTAATAGTTTGATAGTTGGAATGGATTTAGATTAGGGTTGATGCCATATGGTTAAATTTTCATTTTTGTATTGCAATATTTTTTTCTCACTATTTTTAATAAACGAAGGGAGAGGAGCCAATACTTGCACACTATCAGTAATGGAGAGAGAAATGGTGTTGGCTAACCTTAATCTTAGAAATACTAGTTATAATAAGTAAGTAGTTCATAAAAGAAATTTATGTACAAGGTATTGTTGTTTTGTTTGTTTGTTGCAAATGCTTTTTGACTTGGTGGACCAACCTTCAGAAACCACAACCTAGGAGCATCTAAGCTATCAAATCTAAGGTCACCTTCTTGACCATTTGCTATACTCAAACTTGACAAACTTGACATGTACAAGTTATTGTTAATAGTTTCATGCTTTTAAAATTATTTTTCAAAACACTTTTTTGATAAATATTTGAAAATTAAAATTCAAGTTAAATCATATTAAAAATACATTAAAACACATGAAGACTAAACAACTTGAAACTTTGTGGCTTCAAAACCAAAATAATTAAATAAAAAACAAACCAAAATATATAAAATAAAAATTTGGAAGAAAAATTACTGAATAACATGAAGAATTAATTTAAGTAATAAAAAAAAATATACACCAGTGGCTCCTATCCCCTATTTACCTGTTATAACAACTAAAAATTACTACAGTCATTTTCTAACACTATTTTTCTTTTATCTCAACAGTAGTGATTTTGACAAGAAACTCTAGCAGTGGTATTTTCCTTTGAAAAGATTTCGGAAGTGGTATATTGGTCCGCTGATTATGGTCATTTACCATTCCCTTGTAAAATCATGGATATAAATTTTTTACTATTTAACAAATAAAAATTGACATATTATTTTTACTATTTAATTAATAAAAATTAACTAATAATAATAAGACGAATGATCTGCATAAACTTCCAAATTTTCGGTAAATTATTTTGACGGTCTACCTAATAAAACAGTGAACGAGGGGCGTAATTGAAGGATTAATTAAAACAGCTTTGAAAATTTTATTTTGTTTTCGATTTGGAAAATTTTTGTAGTCTAAAAAATTTACAACTGCATATATTTATATATATAAACACAAATTAATTAAAAAGCTTTTTTAACATTTATACTTCAAAAATAGATTTGCATTTCAATAAATTTGATTCCTGTGAACATTTGCTAAATTCTTTTTAAGTAAATCTATTCTGTAAATATTTTTAAGATTCCAGAAAGTGAAAATGAATAAGCATATAGCTTGGAAATGTAACAAACACCAAAATCTCTACCAAATTATGACGTATCGTATTATTAACAAGAAAAATAATAATATCAAAGGCAACTTTCATAGCAGCAATACATTTTTTACGGACTGTGACACCAGCGTGCCTTTCGCACACATTACTGTCGTAGATTATTCATACGGGTTATGTTCCCAGTTGGATATTGCATCCATATATTTACCTAGTATGCGGCATTCGTAGCTTCGCTAATCTAATCTATGATATAGTTAAAACCAAATACTTCAAACAATTGAAGCTTTGGAATAAACAATAACGAGGAGTGGGTGCCAATAGTTCTGTAGCAACCTCATCAACTCAAAATAACTATGGTAAATAATAAAATATGCGCAACTATTCGTAACCGAGATGTTCCTGCCGGCTGAGCTTATCCAGCATGTACGTTCATGCTGATAAGCCAGCTGGCCTGGCCCTACGGCCGGTCAACTTGATGCATTGACGGGATTTTACAATAATCCGGCAGCTTCGCCCGCTTCAGTCTCGCCACCGCCACAGCCGTCCTGCTGCCACCCCGCCGCGTCCTGCATTAATTATCTACCAAACTATTTTTTTGAACGTCTACACCGTTCGGTCCATTGATCCATCCCCTCCCCTGTTCACGGTGGCCGGGGCAACGTTGAAGAGTACTCCGCTCCTCTCTGGATAAGCTCGGCCTGTCCAGATCTTCTGCAAGATTTCTGCGTGGAAACACAACATGAACTGCAAATATGGGATGTCGCTTCAAATGTCCCACAGTTTCCAGCTGCCCATTTTCTCAGCACTTGCTATCTCTGCAAACGGCAGTTAAGCCATGAGAAAGACATATACATGTACAGGTTTGTTATGATAATCATACCATAGCTTTTCTGATAGATATTGTTTTAAAGCTTGGAAATCACATGGAAATTTGATTCTAGTTTCAGGCCAATGGTTTTTTTTTTTCTTTTCAATTTTGCACCGTTTTATCCATAAGGGCTATTCGATTCTTAAGTACCTAGTCTCATTCTCTGCTCGCTGATTATTGCAGAGGTGACAAAGCATTCTGCAGCGTGGAATGCCGCTACCAACAAATTTTGATGGATGGATGAATGGAAGCATTTTTTTAGAGTGCTTCTTCTTACAGTGGAAAAATTTTATTAACTTGTACAGGTTCTGCTGCATAAAAGAGGCATCAGAACTGTCTGTATTGTTTGGATCTTGAAGCTGTAGGAAAATACACGGTGGTAGATGATATA